>PQWD01004890.1:0-28409 GCA_019425675.1 Leucinodes orbonalis | reverse complement strand
ACTTAATTCTTCTAATATTCGTGCATCTTGGTTCGTCTCACAGAGCGTAAACTGGTAGCCAGTGTATGCTCGTTAAGCTTACATTGTCGCACTTTAAAACGCGGCTTGCCCCATCTCCTGTATTGGGAAATCTGTGTTTAAAACCTATACGTATGTTTAGTGCGGCTCGGACATTTTTTGGTTGACGTTTCTTCGTGAGTGTCCGTCTAGTTAGTTTATTATTTATCTAAATAAGGGAAATAAAATAAAATAAAGAGTGATTTTCTGGCGACTTCAGTTCAGTTTTATTTGTTTCAGAGCTGAACAGCAGTTCGAAGTGTACCTTCGCTACGGGCAGCATCCAGAGCTCTATCCCAACAGGAGAGGCGAAGTAGTTGCAGGGTATGTACTAAACCGTATTATGTAAAATAGTCAAGACGACGTTTCGGAATAACAAGAATGATGAATAAAAATTATTTTTTTGATAATGTTCTAATAACCATTAAACAGATTTCTATTTACTACTGGTTTGTTTAGTATATGTCAACAAAAACGGTGCTACCAACGTTTATTGGGGCAGCTTTTCGCGATTTTTCCCTATAAAGTAAATTATAAAAATATTAATTGAAAAATTTAACTATTTAATGATGTATAGTACTTATGGCCTTATATTTTGAGACGAATATTTTCTGTATTAACATTTCATCTATTTCACTAGATGGTAGGCTCTTTATTAAGTGACCAAGGCAGATATACTGCACAGTTTAAGATATAGTTCTATGAAACCGACATACTATTATAAAACGCACGTACTTATTATAAAATGTATGTGTTTTGGAAAGAGGGCATTAGCTCACTTATACAATCGTTATCGTCATCAGCTTTTTATACGTTCTCACTGAGGAGCACGAGCTGACCCGTATAGGGTGTTTAGGACTTAGTCGTCCACGCGAGCCCAGTGCGGATTGACCGACTTCACGCGCAATCTTTGAATTTCTTCGTAGGCGTGATCAGGTTTCTCCACGATGTTTTTCACCGTAGGAGCGTCGGATAAACGTACGTATAATTTTGAAATACATTGGTACGTGGCGAGATTTGTAACTTAACCATCCAGATCGAAAGGCAACAAACCGACGCCCCAGTTTATCTAGGAAATAGTTATCTAGCCCATAGATTTAGAATTAGCGCGCTGCGCTTATAAGATACACGAAGTGTGGGAGTGAGAGGTCCTTAATCAAGTACAAATTGCCCGAGAGAAAAAGAGACAGCGAATAAAGGATTATATGTTATTATTTTTGCGAGTTAGCGGCCCATATAGCGGCCCGGTGTGTTGTCAGTGTCAGTCAAGTGTCAGTGAAAATTGTGAATATTATTGCTAATTGTTCTATTAGTATTGTAAAAAAGACCGCGACAGCATGTCTTATCTTTAACGGTTAGCTCACAATAACTTCATAAATTTATTTAAAATAATGCATTATTTGCGAAGTTTTCATAAACATAATATTAATCACTATGCAAATAAATATGTTATTTATCACGAGTATTTAATTTAAAACAAAAATGCCCTTCACAGCATTTAAGTTCCTCCGAGCTCAGGAGTTATCGCAGTTATTAGCTCAAAGTAACTAAATACTGGCCACCATCGGTCACCGTCGTTATAAGTTGTAAACAATTATAGGTTTGCTTATGATTCAGACTCATCAGGATATAAATACCCATGATTTTCTTGGTTTCTGTACGAAAAGAGACCGCCCGTTGATTTACATCACAATCGATAATAAGAACTTTTGGCGTGGACAACACTATTTGGAACTTACACATAGACATTCACCAACACATATATACTTCAATATTTTTGTCATGCCTCTAAGCCGCCTTTGTGTATCTTGTATATACTATATCTATGATCTAGCCTAGTACAATAATTAGTTTCACATAAATAATATCCGTTTCCTGTATTTAAAGTATTTTTTATAAACAGTTCTTAGTATCACTAAAGTAAATATACGAGTATATGTACGTGCAAGTGTTATATTGACCATGAGCTGAACGTTCAAAAACAAACGTTAATATTTTAGTAGTATGAAACAAAACAACATGCAACAAATTCGATCGAAATGTAAATAAAACATTCCAAAAATAAGTTTACAATACCCCCCTAAAATAATCTATATTCTAACGCTATCCAATCGTTTTGCAACACAAAAGAAACATCCGACATTTTATTACCTGCCTTAGGTGATTCAGAATACGAAAAGGGCCGTGCCTTATTTAAATTATCTAAAGAAATTGCAAAGACGGCGTCAAAGAGAGGGCTCGACGTATTACGTGACTAACATTTCGGGCAAATCGGTTGGAGAAGCTATTGCTGGTACTAGTGTTGTACGGACTTGGGGATGAGTCGTCATATTTGTGAGGATGACAGTAAAAATTGTTTTGTTTAAATATAATTATATCCATAGAATAATTAATATGCACTGACATTCATAGGCCCAAACACAGATTTCCCAATACAGGAGATGGGGCAAGCCGCGTTAAAAAGTGCGACAAATGTATGCTCAACGAGCATACACTGGCTATAGTTTACGCTCCGTGAGACGAATGAAGACGCACGAATTTTAGAAGAAATTACCGTTTTTTTTCCAAAATGCCATTCTGTGCAATTGTAACATGCCATCATCGCAGTGAATCAGTAAAATTTACCAAGAAATATAATATCTTTTCACAGGTAAGAATTAAAAAGTAATTGCGACACTGGGACTGCCTATAAACTTGGCGGCTGTGGGCCCAAATTAAGCGTGAAGCTTGTAGTATGGGTACTAATGAATATGTATGCTTACAAAATTAATTCCATTAGGACCCATACTTAAAAAATACAAGTGTATAATTTATTTTCTAAATACATGTTTATCATACATGAAACATCCAAACCAACACATGTTCAGGCACACAAATGGTTGTACTGCCCAGGGATCAAACCTCGAACCCTTAGTGTAAGAGTCAACGTCTCAACCAATTACACCATATCGTCAATAAAATGATTTCTATCTTCAATCCCATTTTACGCAAGATATCAACTAGTGAATTTTCACAAGTTATTACGCCGGAGGGCGACTATTAAGCTTGCCTAACAGTGTCCACTTATGACCCCTCCTGCTCATTAGAGCAAGAGGGTCCGGTAACTATGGAGTGACGAGTACTGCGATGTACGTGACCAATTTGCTAGTTTGGTGAGCTATGAGTGCCAGGACAGAGAACAAATGGTGAAGATAATTTCACTTATTCAATACTATTGTGCCAAAAAGTTCGCAGTGTAGATGCTAGCTCATTACTAAGTCTGATTTATTTTGCTGAGAGCTTTTCTTGTAATAATAATAAATAAATTATTTATTTGCCAGAATATGGTTACAATAAGATCGTACACAGTTAAAATCCAACATATTCTATCGATAACACGACGCGCAAATTTTGAGATACCATTTTATGAAACACTTATTTTAAAAATAAAGTTATCACAATTTATCAATTACATTTCATTGCATGCAAAATACCTCATCATCATCATCACTAACATAATTTTATTTTTCATTTAGTAAAACATGTCAAAAACTAATCAATTACATTTCAGCATAACATTCAAAATACGTAAGTTAATTCTTATAATACTCAAATAAAATTGGTCTTTGTTACAAAACGTTGTAAGCTTAGAAAATGCTTCAACTATAGCAAACAAGATTAAGATTTTCACGCAGATGACTTTATATTCTTTCTCATACTGTCTTAGATATACTATAAACTTACTGGATGCACAAAACGATGCAACGTTAACCTAAAAAATGGCCGCACCGCACTACATACGCGAAGTTATTGTTATATGTATAACATACAATTATTCATTTAAGTTTTGACCTTAACGCGTCACTGAAAGGGTACAAAATCAAAAGCTTGAGCAAACTACTGTCTTAATAACATGTGATTATGAATGAAAATTCTGCCCAAAAGGCTCGATGAGTTGAATTTTGCCTCGAACCTTTTTTGAGTGCACATCCGTGCATTCAGTTGGTTTATTGCTTATCTAAGCATACAGTCTAAAGTAAGTTTACGTATGATACAGTAATTTTATTACTGGATACTTTGTTATGAATGAAAAGATAAATAATATATTTTGGAAACATTTCACAATAAAATTGACGACCCATTTGGTGTTGCGGTTGAGATGTTGACTGAAACACCAAGGGTTCTAGGTTCAATCCCCGGGCAGTACAAATATTTGTGTGCATGAACATGTCCGTTTGTTATGGTCTGGGTGTATTCTGTTTATACATGTATTTAAAAAAACAAAGTATATAAGTATGTTTATCCGTTGTTTAGTATCCATAATACAGGCTTCACGCTTGACTTGGGGCTAGATGGCGCTGTGTGAATGTAGGTGGATATATATTTTTTTATTAATAAAATATGATGAACTGCTCCCTATTTCCCTTATTTTCTATGATCATGCAATTTAATTTGAATTTTTTTCTCACGTTTATTAATAATATTATGTAGGTAATCAATGCCATCCCGCAGGTAGACTCGACCTTTGATAATTTCAAAGTCGCCGAAATATTGGAAAACAGGAAAAAACATTGTATTTGTTAAATATTATACTTGATAAAACTGAATTTAATGCAATGTGTGCCAACCGTTAGTTATATTTTGAAAAAACTTCAATAAAGAGGTCACATGAAATAGCAGTAAGGTATACAATATGTATCCTTCAAAAGTCCGGGGTAACATCACTACGGACCAGAACGATCAGTTTGTTTTTGAATGGCGTTGAAGGAGGCGTCAGCAATGGAACGGAGTCTCAAATTATCGTTCATTTGTATTGTCTTTGCTACGGGTCGATTCGATTTGGCGTTGTCATTTGTTTTGGTGAATACTAATTCTTGGTCATCGCTTGACAGGGCCGATCGTTTATACCGCAAGAGACTTGGGATAGATGGGAAAAAATGTGCTACTAGGTATTTTTGAGTTAGTTTATTAAGCGTACCAAGGGCCACGGTAGTGCCCCCGCCAAGACAGCCAAGCGAAGCGCAAAGGCACTACCTTTTTCGAAGTGTTTCGTGATTTCTTTGAACTATCATAAGGTTGGTTTCCAATGTACCATATAGTTCATATTCTCAGGATATGATGTCAATAGTATCTATTTAATTTGTTATAAGTCTATTAAACATTCTAGTGGAGACCGCGTCTCGGGAAACGTAGTGTAGGACGCCCGCCAGCCCGATGGACCGACGACTTGCGAAAGGTTGCTGGTGGAGGCTGGATGAGAAAAGTGGAGGACCGGGATATCTGGCGCAAAATGGGGAGGCCCCTGTCCAGCAGTGGACTGCGATAGGTTGAATAGATAGAAACATTCAAAGTCTCATTTGAATAGCCCTTGGCTGTTTCGTTACATATTTCCGATCAGAAATTAAATATTCTCATCACCTCCACGACGACGGTAGGGATACGGCTAAGCCATACCATATTTTCTGATATGTAGATTTTTTTGTTGAAGTTAGGGTTGGTAGAGTTTGGTCGGACGTGTAGATTCATAAGCTTGGCTCTACAGGAGATCTGATATTTTCACAGGGCAAATCACAGATTTCCCAATACAGGAGATAGGGCAAGCCGCGTTTAAAGTGCGACAACTGTAAGCTCAACGAGCATACACTGGCTACCAGTTTACGCTCTGTGAGACGAGTCAAGACGCATGAATATTAGAATAAATTACCGTTTTTTTCCAAAATGCCATCCTGTGCAATTGCAACATGTCATCATCGCAATGAATCAGTAAATTTACCAAGAAATATAAAACTTTTCACAGTAAGAACCGAAAAGAAATTACGACACTGGGACTGCCAATAAACTTGGCGGCTTGTCTAGTCTAATGTATATTCTGATGTCTGTGTGGCAAATGTTATGTGGTCATTTTGGCAACAATTTCCATGAAGTGTGTTAGGTGGGATAACTTGAGTTTTGTAAATATTGTTTATGTACCTATAATTTAATAGCTGTCTGTGTTTCTATTAGTTTTTTATATTCTTCTATTAATTTTGTTATTAGAACTTTGTCATATATATAATCTAATACTTACACAGTTGGTGTTTTCTTTTGCACTTTCTTTTTCTTGCTGTGGCAACACTCGGACTAACAGCTGATTTCAACTTGTCCCGATATTTAATTTTCAAATTATTGTATTTATAGTAAATGAGGCCTCAATATCGTCGCTAAACGTGTTAAACTATATAATAAGTGGAAACTATATAAAAAGTGCATATTTCAATTGTTTTCATTGTGAAAATAAGTACAAAAAGTGAGTACCGGCATCTGTCATTTTGAATTCAAATTTTAAGTGAATTATTGTTATCTTTTAAGATAATCGGAGTCGAATAAACATTTTTTAATTAAAAAATTGTCCTCCTTAAAGATATATCTCGGCAGATCGAAAGCAATGGTCCACTCCAATGAGCCACAGAATCTAAATTCAATTATAATAACCGCATTAGATATCATGCAAAATTATAATATAAACGTGAACTTTATTCAAATAACGTACCTAGCACGATTGCGTGAGGGTTACCATTATCTGTTTGTAAACAATAAGTTACCTACTGTTAATGTTACTTTAATATTTATGGGAACAGTTTTCTTGCAATGAAACGTTGTAAATTGCCCTAATGAGATACAGTACTGACAGCTGGAATGTGGAACATGGCTTATTCACGGGTCAGAATGAAATTTTGTGCGATTTGCAATTTTCAATCTTTATATAGAAGTGGAGCGTCGGTGGCTCAATGGTGTGGACTGTCGCCTTCCTACCGGAAGGGCTGAGGTTCAAATCCCGACACGTACCAATGTATTTTCAAATTTTCGAAATTATATGTACGTTATCCGACTCTCTTACGGTGAAGGAAAACATCGTGAGGAAACCTTCATGCACGCCTGCGAAGAAATTCAAAGGTTGTATGTGAAGTCGTCCAATCCGCACTGGGCCCGTGTGGAAGACTAAGGCCTAATCACCCTACACGGGTAGGCTCGTGCCCCTCGGTGGGGACGTTTAATGAGCTGATAATGATATAGAAGTGCATGTTATGTAAAGTTGTAAACTACGTGAAGATAGCTGACAGATAATGTTTTTCGTGTTGTTTTGTGGTCAAAAAAAATGTTTTTCTTTCTTTCTTTCAAAATGTCCACTTTTAAATGAGTCGTGGCTAAAGCTCTTCAGATGCACAAACGGACTGAAGTTTAAATTTTTCGGTCACCAATGTGATAAGCGATACACAACTAGGTCCTTTTTAATTTAAAATAATCATAACAAAACATTATTTTAAAAAGGAAATCAAAGAAATTTTATCTAATCCAATACTAGTGTTTCAAACAAAAGAACATTGGAAACCAACCCGTAGCTCACCAGCTTATCCAGGCTCCATCAAGCCACCAATCTAACCTTACCCCGATTACTAAGCGTAAATCAAGTTGTCCCGTAATAGTGGTCGTTTCGGCCCACTCCAGCCCATTGTGGTCGCATTCGTCTCCAACTGTGACCGTTAACTGCCAGAAATGAGTCTAGATAATTCTTGGCAGTAATTTTCTCGGGCTTTAGAGTGAACTTGTGATTTGTTAATTTCCGAGATTTTGGGAAGGTCTGATGTTAATAATAATAATGAAAGTAGAAGACTAGTCCTGAATTATATTTCATAAAAACAGTTTCCTACTAAAGTTGAAAATTTTGTGATTCCAGTGAAAGATACCTTTTGTTTACTCACGCACTTTGACAGTGAAGCGAATATCAACTCCTTTTAATTAATATATAAAACCTCTTCTATTTTTATTTATATACTAAAACAGTCATGTTAATACATTTGCGCTTTGTGGGTCTGACTAAGGTAACAAAACCAAAATCGTCATTATGGAAAATCTAATGCTGAGAAATTATTTTGATTAAATTAAAGTGGAATAAAATAAAATAATGATGTTATATGGGTGGTATCACTTTGCAATTAACCATAAAAAGCAATTAAATATTATACATACTTACATGTGTGGTATATATTTTAGAGAGAAGTTAGTTAAGTTTGGCTTTTTTTAATAAGCTAAGCAATCGACGATTCCGCAATGCTGAAAAGTCTTTGATTTTATTTTTATTAGTTCTGTTCTTACCGTCTGAAAACAAAGCACACACTGTCAACATTGTCAAGTCTGCAGTCTACCAAATCATCTTGACTGACAAGAATAAATCAAGCCAATTACTTAGGGGATTTATCGAGAATTTTCTGGAGCAAACGACCGCACTTGGCGGCGTACGTGACCGAATTCGGGAATAAATACGGGGCGCGACCGGCATTATGGTCGATCTGATTTATGCTCAGTAATCGAGTGCTAGAGGTGAGCTGACTTTGGGATTCCAGTTTCAACGTTTCGCTTGTTTGATTTGACTGTCAAAATATTGGGGAACTCGTTAAGCTCTTGCGATAGCCTGTTGACAATGCGTCTTCGAAGTGATAGTCGTCGTATTCATATTTGGAGCGTTTCACGGTTGTTTGCTAAGTCAGATCAACTTCGATTGTATTTATCTGTCAACCACGGACGTATAAAAAATTATGAAGTATATAAGCAAATTCCTAAAGAGTGATATATTGGGTCAAATTTTATACTGGGTTTAATAAGGAGCTCCGTTTTAGTATGGTTTTAACTTTAAACAACCATCGGATGAATGTTCGTGATACGTAGCCGGATTTGGACTTGCACCTTCCAGATCGTAAGGCGATGTCCACACTAATGAGCCATCGACGATTTTTATTTATCAAACATTATTTTTCCTGTTCAGATCGTACTGCGAGAGGGTGTTCCGAGATTGCCGGCTGCAGACGTGCTACGTGCAGTCAGCTGCATACCCTGGAGTGTATCCTCGGAATCTGCATTGCAGGTAAATTAGTTTCAGTGAAAATCGAGCCAAAAACTGTCTCGGTGTCACCAATTATATTAGAGTTTACTTTACACAATTTTTTTTATAAAATAAAAATATATTTTTTCAAAAAAAAAATACGCCAGTCAATGTATACATTCTTGTTGTGTTTGTAAGTTATTAGTCATATAAATGTCATATTATTGTTCTGATTAAACATTTTTCACTAAGTATTTAACGGTATCTAACATTTTCAGGACAATGAAAAGGTTATTTCCTGAATAACACTATCTATAATTAACTTGAACTCCATATAGTATCAACAAATATTAAATTAAATAAAACAAAACGTTTTAGATTTTTCTTAGATTTCTATCACTTCTTAAAAGTGTATTTTTGTAGTCAGTTAAAAGCACAGATATCCCAATACAGGAGATGGGACAAGCCGCGTTTTTAAGTGCGACAAATGTAAGCTCAACGAGCATACACTGGCTGCCAGTTTACGCTCTGTGAGACGAGTCAAGACGCACGAATATTAGAAGAAATAACATTTTTTTCCCAAAATGCCATCCTGTGCAATTGTAACATGCCATCATCGCAATGAATCAGTAAATTAATCAAGAAATATAATACCTTTTCACAGTTAAGAACCGAAAAGAAATTGCGACACTGGGACTGCCTATAAACTTGGCGGCTTGTCCAGTCTAATTGTATATTCGGATGTCTGTGGTTAAAAGTGTTCAGCGTTAAATACATTATAACTTATAAGTCTTAGAAAACTTGCTTTAACCATGTTTCCTTATACAGGTACCACCTCAACACCAGGCTTCCGTACATCAAGCTGTACATAGAAAACGAAGAATTCAACATAGATGGGCAACGGTGCGAAAATATTATGACCTGCCCCATGAGACCCATAACTTCTGGTAAGTGCTTTGCAACTTTATCATCTTGAGAATTCTCGACATATAAAACAAGGTGTTCTAAACACGTTGTTTTATATGTTAAAATATGTCTTAACTCATCCGTTTCTCATTATATCAATGTACCAAAGGTACAGGTATACCAAATACCTTTTTGATTGGATGCACTTTTTTATTGGGCAAGAGGCTAGTTCTTAACCTAAAAAGTTTATGGAACTTCCCTAAGGGGGTCTGCTTTGTTAATTAGTTCTTAACCTAAAAAGATTAAAAGGTCTCAGAGTGGGACTTGAATGCTTATGGCGATGTAGTGAGGGCTAGGTAACCTAGTTTTTGTTTGAGTAGAAAAGCAACCCGCTATATGCCGTACGTAAATAGTAAATGGTCAAATCAGAAGGTAGAATCTCGAGAATCTAAGGCGAAAGAAATAGGTAATACTTGGCAAAAGGATAATGGTGTGCAAATAAAAATAAATATCCACTAACATTTACACAGCGCCATCTAGCCCCATATTAAACGAGAAGTTTGTAGTAAGAGTTTTTTTTCGAACTGACTACTGCTGTTGGCCGCAGGTAGCCTTTACAGCTTCACCGGGCAATTGGCGAGCGCAGATGGCTCTCAGCCTTAAAACTTACACAACACAGTTGTAGTAAGGGTACTAAGCATCTGATACATATACTTATATACATGTTTTTGTAAATATATAAATATTATACATAGAAATACCCAGATCAGTACAAACAGAACATTGGAAACAGATCGAACCCGGAATTATTGGTGTAGTAGCAGCCGTCTCGAACATAAGACCCTTAACAAAGTTCCCCTCATGAACTTACCAATTTGCAAAATTGATGAAGATTGACATAAGTGTACATTTACACCCGCATTGATCACTCCCAGGAGAGTTGTCAATTTTAGCAAGGGGCTTTTATCCGTCTTAAACCTACTAGTCGATTTTTTTTTAATTTTATAAGTGTACAGGACGGTCTGGACGGACGTCGGACGCAATTGTCACTGGGTACATTAAAAGTATAAAATTCTAAATGGCGGAATTTAACGCTATTTTTATTATGTTATAAGTGTACAGTACGGTCTGGACGTTCACCTGATGGTAAGTGATACGCCAGACCATGACAGAGCGGCATTAAAGGAGACCAACAACTGATAGACAGTTATTATCCTCCATCAATGCCGCACTGCGCCCGTCACCCGAGACAACAGATGTTAGGTCTCTTATACCCGGTAATTTCACTATTGCCGTGGATATGAGGGATTGGACAGTCCGATTAGTGCGTAATGATATAATCATAATGCGAATCTAACTGTATGTTCGTGTGTGTCTTAGGTGAGTTCTTAGCCTCCTAATAATCGTGTCCCGCAATAGCGTGCACTCTTTGTAAATATTGTGCAAATAAGCGGTGCATACCCTGTGCGTCCAGACAGCCCGGAAAATCGCCAAAATTGACATGATTTCCACTTATTCGCCTATTTTCCTCTACAGATTTAAACCATAGGCATTTTGCTGTAATCAACAGCACTCAATTTGACAAGAAAATAAATTATAATGTTTTTGGGATTAGTGTCACTTAACTTTGCATACCCTACTCATAACATCTGTGCACGCCACTGGTGTCACGTATAGGTTTTAACACTAACCGGAAGATGCACTACCATTGACTTTCAATAAAATACTAAGGAGTACCGAATTAAATAAATTTAACTTCCAATAACTAAACTGGAATCCTAATCAGTCAGTGCGCAGCAACTAATGGAGTTCACTCATTCATCAAGCTCGTAAAATCAAACATTTTGACATACAAACCCAGTCTCACAATGTGTCCCTACATCCTAAATATTTGTCATTATGTTTCATCATCATTATTACAACCCAATATTATGTCCACTGCTGAACGAGGGCCTCCCCTAATGATTTCCACGCGGACACTTTTTTTACTTATATGTATATTCAATACAACCGAAATTTTAAATTATATTTCAAACAATTGGTGTTGTGGTTGAGAGGTCGACCGCAACACCAAGGGTTCCGGGTTCGATCCCCGGCAGTACAAACATTTGTGAGCATGAACATGTCTGTTTGTAATGGTCTGGGTGTTTCCTATGTATAATATTTACGTATTTACAAAAAATATATATGTATGTTTATCCGTTGTTTAGTACCCATAACACAGGCTTACCGCTTAACTTGGGGCTAGATGGCGCTGTGTGAATGTCAGTAGATATTTATTTATTTATTTAATGATTTAAAAATACTTATTGTCACTGATGCACTATACTGCTTTCGGTGATAATCGGTGTTGGTTTCGGACTCGTCACCTGCCAGGTTAGACTTTATGACCGGATCAGATTAACCAGCTATATTCCTCTCAGCTTATGATTTAACCCATTGAACGCCGGTAATCCAGACCCTATAGAAATTCTATTGTGTCTGGCGCCTTAAGGCGTCATTGGCGGTCAAAGGGTCAAAGCATTTGGTTCTAATTTAAAATCATCGAATAATGTTTATTTCATAAAAAAAAATTAAAGAAAATCAAACATATATTAATAAAAAAGTGAAAATATGAAATTTTCCACCAAGTGATGGGCAGCAGCATCACTTAGGTACTGGCGTATCTCTGCGCTCACCAACCCGCCTGCCAAGCGTGGGGAGTATGGCATTTACCACCAATGACAGACGCAGATAATCATTAGGGGAGGCCTTCGTTCAGTAGTGGACATAATTAGGCTGTAATGATGATGATGATAATATTGTATGTGTTACATGATAAATACACAAATACAACTTTATCCTAGGATGGAAATTTTAATAACAATATAAAATGCACAGTAACGCTGTCAGTATCTTCGGAACGTTACCTAAGGGGAGTTCGTTTAATTATATATAGTTATTATATTATTTACTTAATTATAATATTTTACTTAGAGCGTCGGTGGCTCAGTGGTGTGGACTGTCGCCCTCCTACCGGGAGGGCTGAGATTAAAATCCTGCCACGTACCAATGTGTTTACTAATTTTCGAAAAATATATGTACGTTTTCCGACGCTCTTACGGTGAAGGAAAACATCGTGAGGAAACCTGCGCATGCCTGCGAAGAGATTCAAAGGTTGTGCGTGAAGTCGTCCAACCCGCACTGGGCCCGCGTAGACGACTAAGGCCTAACACCCTACACGGGTAGGCTCGTGCCCCTCGGTGGGGACATTTAATGAGCTGATGATAATGAATATTTTACTTTTAAGGTTTTTAGTTTGTTGTTAGTGTTATAGTAATATAATTGTTGCTAACGTACTAACATTCTATGGATGTAAATCTGAAATAAATAATTTTTATTTTTTATTTTATTTTATTTATTTATTTATAGTGTTTTTATATTGTAAGTGTAATTAGATAAGAACTTATTGTGATTGAAATTCACATACGCAAAAATAATAAACTGCTAGTAAAAATACAGAACTGAACTATATTAATGAAGCACTCGTTTGTGTTTTATGTACATACAATTATATATGTTCTTAGATGCGAATTCAAAACACTCTCATAGAAAACTGAATGTAACAGCCTTATGAATAATAGATTACATGAAAGTTAAACATTAATTTTTATACTTCAGATTCAAATAAGAAAGTTTGAGTTTTATTTTAAAATATGTTTCTTCAAAATATTTGTTATTTTCATATAAGTTATTAATCAAAATCATTTGTTTTTTTAATAATGGAAAGAAATTCAGCAGGCAGCTTGCGATGCAGAGTCAAGTATTTTCATTGCATACCTCCTCGGAGAAATTAGACTTTCATACTTTCACTCAACACAGAAACTGCACACACACATAGCTTATTTTTTGAAACCGCACCACAAAAATAAAAAGTAAGGACTGTTAAAAGCAAATATAAGATTATGACAAAAACTGTCACGTCCAAAGCTTTCGTAAGCAAAAAATATTTGGCTATTTCTTACAGACTCGAGCTCCCTTAAGACCTGGACGCACGTCACATTTTCTAAGCCGAAAGCAATTTATGGGCACAATATATCACGCTAAACGGGTACAAATAAAAGCTTGTCACATCAAATACAATGCTTGACAACCTGCTGTTTGGGGTTAACTTAAGCGTAAACATAAAGCGCAGCAGTTCGTTTGAAGTAGCGTCAATACGAATAGAATGTAATATGATAAAACCCTTCAGAAATAATATTAAACGTTAATATTGTTTGACAGCTGAGATCTTTTGTTCTATTTTGTTTCCCTCGAATGGTAAAAATGGATGTCGTTTGCCATATTTTCTCTTATAATATTGTCATAGTAAGCCTTACATCCTACCAGTCAAAACTGTCTAAGAGTCCAAAGCCGCTCGAAGTAAACAGGAAAAACAAAAGAAAATGTATGCTCTGAAAATCTATTACAGAACTCCTTAAAGCGGGGGCGGAAATTTGAACGTTCCCCATCCCATGCGTAATCAATGTATATATAAATTAAATTATAATTAAGTGTCTGTTTGTAATATTGAAATAACCGTGTTTCACTATATGCATATGAATCTAAATACAGAGCATATACCCAATTAACGTTCATCAAAATATTTGGCTGTTTGTTTGTTCCGGGTAATCTCCGAAATGGCTGGACAGATTTAAATGGAACTTTTTGGCAGGCAGCTAATGTAATACAGTAAAACTAAGGCTGCTTTTATTTAAGAAAAAAAAAACATTTTGTTCAGATAAACAATGTTGATCCGAGCGGCGGCCGCGCGTCGATTGTGCTGCGTGCTTTAAAGTGACTTAACAAAGCGGTTTTAATATAATATGTTTTACTGCGGGAGGATATTTATACTGCAAGTGGCACCGCAGGGCACAACTAGTTTCAAAGAAACAAAAAAATATATATGATATCTTACATAATAAACTTTGTTGTATTTTAATTTCTTAATGAAAGTCCCTTTATTACGTAACGTAAAAACGTTGCTTTCAATGTATCCCTCACCTAATCTCTACCTGTTATAATTTTTCGTTTCACAAGGCTAAGGGCGAGAATTTATGACGCCGTAAATTATGAGAGCTCAATAATGGGAATTAAATCCTAGGGGCTTTCCGTCGCCTTTTATGAAAGGCCTTTTATACAAGAACTTTAATAAGACATGTAATTTTGGGCGTATCAGTTAAAAAAATAGAAATGATTTATAATTGTTGAGAGATTTGTTTCCATTGTAATACTTGCATTACGTGTGTGAGTTTCAAATTTCGAATAATGATATCATAAATTTATTTATTTATTTATTTCTGCTAGTCACATGGTATTGCATTGGAGTAACATAAATATAGCGGTACATTGATCACGTGACACCCTGCAAGGGCACTGCAAAAAAAGAGCGACGTACATATAATTTATTTATAACCGAGATACATAAGTTTATTAGCTTAACAATCCATTACTCCTTATCTTCAAAAAATTCGTTTAATGTGTAATATGCTTTTTGTAAGAGATGTGTTTTTTGTTGTGAAAATAGTATAGTTTAGTAATTCTTTATTTTGTTTGGTATATTGTTATAAATCGATATAGTCATCCAATATGGGCCTGATCTAACTATTTGTAGGGATTTAGCCTGCGGACAATTAAGTTTATTTTTATATCTATTATTTCTTCTAATTTAGTATTGGCTGAATAAAGGTTGTGGTATTTCTTTACAAATTTACAGGATTCTAATATATAGAGGCATGTTACAGTAAGTATATTATGTTTTATGAAGTATGATCTACACGATGTTAATTGATCAAGATTGAATAGTATTCTTACACATTTTTTCTGAAGCACAAATATATCATGTATGGCTGTGCTATTACCCCATAGAACAATACCATATACCATTCTTGAGTGTGCGTATGCATAATATGCAGTGAGTGCTGTTTTCGTATCTATGACGTTTTCAGTCTTTTAAATGTCGTAAATAGGCTTATTGAAGAGGTACAAATTAACATACCATACTATATCCAATCAACAATTTAGCCATACTATATCCAATATTAGGAATAGCCCTAAACAAATTCAACAGTCACTAAGATATTTTAGAGTGATTTTTCAGGTTGCCAGAGACTCATTAATTAATAATCGTGTCCTTACGTGACCGAAAGCCAGGCAAATGCGTTGAGCGCTTCTACTACTACCCAAGATATGCGATAACACCACAGACATCCGAATATACAATTAGACTGGACAAGCCGCCAAGTTTATAGGCAGTCCCAGTGTCGCAATTTATTTTCGGTTCCTACCTGTGAAAAGTTATTATATTTCTTGGTAAATTTACTGATTCATTGCGATGATGGCATGTTACAATTGCACAGGATGGCATTTTGGAAAAAAACGGTAATTTCTTCCAATATTCGTGCGTCTTGACTCATCTCACAGAGCGTAAACTGGCAGCCAGTGTATGCTCGTTGAGCTTACATTTGTCGCACTTTAAACGCGGCTTGTCCCATCTCCTGTATTGGGAAATCTGTGGATAACACCAACCGATCTGCATGATGGTTGACGGCCTAATTTACCTATATAATTTTTTGTAGGAAGCATAGAGAAATAAAATTTATTTATCATATACTAAGATAAACAATAAACTAACTGATGCACAATCTCACTCAAAAAGTGTCACCCAAAATTCTGCCCATCGCATCAGTTGGGCGGAATTTACATTCAAATTTCACATACCATAATGACATAATAGTGTGCTCGTGCTTTTGGTTTTATACCCTTTCAGTGACGCTTTAAGATAAAAATTTAAATAAATAATTGTATGGTATAAATATAACAATACCTATACGTATTTGTCGTGTGGCTAGGAATTTTTTTTGGTTAATGTTTCTTCGGATTGTACATCTAGTTAGGTTATTGTTTATGGTGGGAACGGGTGGGAAGGGGTGGGAAGGTGGGAACGCATGTTTTCTTCATTGTAACGTTATAGATAGATCAGTTATAGGTTGAGTCTAAACTCATCGAAACACTTATCCACTCATACATAAACTCACCCTTTCTCTGCGTTCTCTGCAGAATCCTAATACAATTGAAAACAAACCAAGTCTCCAGAGACTAAGGTCGCTTATACCGCTTATAGAGTTAGCAGGTCAGAGTGAAAGTGGACTGGTCATATTCCTAGGCGGTCTAACTGACGTTGAGGGGACGTAAAACGTGTTGGAACGGACTTCTCGTTTAGACAAACGTTGCAAGATGTGCTCTATAGTAACAATGGTTTACTTTTACTGGCGTTATTTGGAATTAAATACTTCTTAGTTTCTATTCTTATGATAATTGTCAACGTAAATCTTAAAATTCAAATCTATAAAATGTAACTTGAGAAAATGTTTACTTGCAACACTAGGAACTTAACTAAGCAGTGCTAGGTTGCTTATTATTTTCACAAACTTGATGACACTGAGTCTATATTAACATAACCATATTATTCTAGGAAATCTAACGGAAAAATAATCTAAAATTTCCTTATAATTTAGGCACTTAACTCTTGAATAAAGTTTATAAATAATATTAATTAATAAATTTTAAACAATAATGTTTTTAAATAACTTTTGCAATTTGCAAATGCAATTTCATAAACTGAAAAAATATACTATGCTTTGGCGTGACTACCTTTCTTACATTACTGATAGATTGTAGGTAGCTTTTTTGCAATCAGTGACTCAAATTACTGTCCCATTGCAGGTTCTGAAAATTGCCCCTATGACTACATTCGCATCTACGATGGTCGAGACGAGTCGGCGTCTGTGATTGGCACTTTCTGTGGCATGGGCAAATTTCCCTACTCTATCATCGGAACTTCTCAAGACTTGTTCGTCGAGTTTGTGAGCTCACCTGCAGGTAATTAAGGTCGTGCGTAATACGGGTGGAAAATCACAACAAACAATAGATGAATCCATTGTCAACACGCGTGCTACGTTTGAGCGGTAAATACGAGCAAAACTGAAAGTTCAGGTCAATTCCTTTTGGCAATAATATTATCTGTAACATACACACTTCATTTTGTATTATTATTTTCTATATCATATTATCATTTTGATTTAATGATGAATTGGTTCTCGTTTGAAATGTTAAAGTAACTTTGACTGATAACATCAGTCTGTAGTTAGTGTAGTTTTTGCGCTTACTGTTTATGCTTAAATATAATCAAAATGGAAAGTACTCATAAAAAATATTTCCAGAACTAATTACAGATTTTTACTCAAAAACATGCGAAACTTTTTTTTTCTCAACCTTCGAATTCGAACACATTTATTTTTACTATAAGTGATTTAAAAATTGTAATGTATAATTACTTTTATTAAGGTCCTCTCCTCAACACTGGTTTCCACTTCAACGTGGGCAATTGGCCCGGTCACGTAGAAGCAGCCGGCTCAAAGGTTGGGACATGTGACTGGCTACTAACCGCGGAATCCCTGAAGAAATCTGGAGACACCGAGGGAATATTCCTATCGGTAGCCCACTGGTACCCTCCACATACATCGTGCACGTATCTGATGCAGGGTCTTCCAGGTCAAGTAGTACGACTTTATTTTCCAAGGTTTGTTAAACTTTTAATATTATTTTTGTACCGCACACTTTTATTGTACTTATCAATGTCCAGTATTTACAATCTTTAGCTATGAGTAGAAATAATAACCAGTAAAATTAGAGACTGTATCCAGTAATGACATATAATTATACTATAGGTAATTACAGTAAATTAAACTAACACAGTAGATTTTTCAAAAGAGTTGTATCATAAAAATAAAACTTAAACTAAAAAATATATATATTTTGGCTTTATTGGTTTCGAAACTATATACTAACTGATAGAACGCAATCTCTTTGCCACCTAATTAGCCAAATTTTCTTGTGAAAAATTTTTGAATTTTTATTAATATCCTTTTATTAATGCCTACAAATGCACTGTGAATCTTTTGATAATTCATTTCGGTCTTGATTGATCAACCAATGGCTATAAAAATTCGGTAAATAATTATTCAAGATATTTTGTTAAGATAATAACAAAATATTTTTTAACGAAAAAAAAGGAATAAATATTTATAATATGAAATATTTTTATTTGTTTGCCTACAGTTTCCGAATAAATCGCATCGAATCTCCAATCGTGCCCTGGACGGGAGATTGTGGAGAATCCCTCACCCTATACGATGCTGCCAGACCAGATGACGCCCGGATCATCAAAACTTTCTGTGACACGTTCAGTAGACCAATGGAGAAACACGACTTTGTGTCCACTGGAAACGCGATGTTTGTAAGATTTGAAAGCAAAACTGGGAGTTACAGTGGGTTAGTTTCATAATCATTGCTTTTTAAGAGATGAGTTTTTGTATGATTTATAGTATGCCTGGAGAGATGTTTTAGAAAGCCTGAATCTTTATGATTTTAACCATAATCAGCCACTATCTGATTTTCAATTTATGTAATGTTCTTATCCAGTGTAATTATGTCGAAGTCCATTGAATTAGAAATTGTAAACTGCAATAGGTAACAGAGAGAAGAGATAATCAACTTAATAAATATGCATTTTACGTGTAATAGGTAAAAATATTCTTTTCAAAATATTTTTTCAGAGATTCAAAAGAGTATTTTTTTACAGATCCTCCCTTTACTATTGGGCACACTACGACTTCTTTAATAACACACGATTTGGCGAACCGATCCCTGGTACTGCCTGCGATGAGGTCATTGCTTCTTGGAAACATCGGGCTGGGAGACTTCGTTCACCGCTCAATACACTTGTCTACAAACAAGCACCTCCTGGAGAAGACGTGCATTGCTTGTACAGATTCGTCACCGACAAAAGAATTTATGCAAGAGTCATACTCACTATTCTAAGTGTTAATTTCAAGGTGCGTAAATTGTATTCCTCTTTTGCTGTTGTTATTTCTGTATTATAGAGTGCAAAAGCTTTTATTTCAAGTTAAAAGTTTCGTACAAATAGAGTAGAGTTTTTTTTTACTATAAAAGATGATGGACTTATTTAAAAAAAGGGATCTTTATTTATTTTTTTGTCAAACAGGAACACCCATACACTCCAGTATCGTGCCAGAATTGCTATGAAGATCGCGCGGACAAATTGATTATATGGGAGCCGTCCTTAGGAGGAAAGTTCCCTAACACCACTATAGGAATAACCACAACACCTCTCCCACTTCATCTTGCAGTTCAAAGATCTTTGGGTTCATGTCTATGTGCTAAACATGCCAATACAGTATCAAGAGCTAGACCGTACCGAGTCGTCTCCTCAGGGGAAAGTTTAAATCTGCAACTTATAGTGGACAATGCTCATGCTGCAGCTTCTTACTTCAAAAACCCATCACCACTCTTCGAAGCTCGATATGAGTTTGTGCACGGGCCATTATGCGGACCACCTGTGCTTGCAGCTGCTTCAGACGGAGAATCATCTACCCTCATCTAGAAGCTCTTGGATACACTGAACCACCAAAACGAATTCAATGCATTTGGGATTTAGAAATCGAGGAGAAAAGAGACATTTGGTTACACTTTGACAGCATCAAATTTGCATCACGTCACTGTGAAGATGGTAACATCCAAATTTATTTGCCTGGAAGGATTGAGCCTTATCTTTCAATCTGTGGCGGAAACGTTTCAGAGACGGAAAAACTACCGATATTATCAGCTGGTGAATTAGGATTTGAATCCCTAGATGATCCATTGGTTATAGAAAAAGAAAAGACAAGGTCAATAAGAATCGTATTTATAGGAAGCGCTTCTCCAGCACGAGCGGCTTTCAAAATTGCATGGACTGGTCTCTTCCACTTACCAAAGAATTCCGATGGCACTTTAATGACATCAAGACTAACCGATGGCGGTATGAAATCATCTGACTCTGGACAAGGTTGTGACTTTATATGTCCCGGCGATGAAGCTCTGTGTATACCGGCTAGATTGATATGCAATGGTGTTGTCAATTGTCCAAATGTGACAACAAATGAAAGGAAATTCTGGACAGCTGAAGAGAAAAGAGCAAGAGAAGCGTACTCCGAAGACAGTTTGAGACGTCTCGGATATTTAGATGCTTTAGGTGGTATTCCCTTAGGGCAGCTGAATGATGAATCTCCCGAGTTATGTGCGAGGGCAAGAAGCGCTGTTGGGGGTGATTGGATAGCGCCCGCACTAGGTGCTGGTTTGGCAATATTCTAGGTATCTGCGCTCTTGGTGCTGCCTGGCGGCTCTGCTGCCGCAAGAGGTCGCCAGACGAAGAATCCCTGGATTATTGACATGCGGCCCGCGGTGCACCTCACGCACCGCCTTCTCTTCACTCAAGATCCACTTCCAGGGATCTGAACCTGGATTGGAGTCTCCATTGACAGACGCTATACTGAGCGCCGGAACCCTCGATTGTTAAATATTAATATTTCATCGGTTAGCATTTCCATTACACGCCTACACCTCTTGACTAGTGTACTTTCTACTGAATACTAACTTCTAATAATATTGTGTTTAATTCTCATTTTTAACCACTTTAATATAAATAACATGTAACGTTTCAAGATACGCGTATAGAAAGTGCACTTAGCTTGAGATTCTTAGTACATCAAATAATCTTAAAGCGTTTGATATGTTAAAAGTTTCACATTTCCAATTTTACTGTATGTATGGTTACGTGAATAAGCGAGTTTTAGCTTTAAATCACATGTTCGAGGGTTCTTCGATAATTAAGGCGCTCATTCATAGTTGATTTGTAATTAATGTACATACACGGGGTACGGATATTAATTCTAATATTAACGTATGCTTCTATGAACGACGATCATAGGTTATGACAAGGTGATAGTAGCCAAACAATTAAGCAATTATCAATTAGTTATTACTAGCTGTAAAATGAATTTTGTAATGGTTGCAATTGATTGAGAGATTCGTATAAAGTTGTTATGCACTTACCAGTAACCTCCCTATACCTCCGTATTTCATCGCATCGTCCCGGAAGAATAGGAAGATTGGGTAGTATTTGGTAAAATAATCATTGATTAAGTAAAATTGAACACGATGAGTTATATTTAAGAACTTGGTGTTTCATATTAATCTGCTTTAAAAGCGATTGGACTGACTACGAACATCATATAACGTCAAAGTTTTATTAAGTATAACCATGTAAATAAATTGATATAAGAATGTTGTAATGAACTACAACTTTAGAGCTCGTTCATTTGGTATTTCGATTTTTAATCGATTTAAATTTTCAGTGTTATCATTATTAGGTTTAAAGGCAACCTTATGGTTTCTGTCGTCTATAATCCATCAGTGATAGAATTATGTTGCTTCATCGTAAAAAAAGTATTAAACAAGCATCTACAATGTTTAAATTGAGACATTTCAAACAAATTTATCTGTAACCATCGAGCTTTTAAAGTTGAGTTTAAATTTTGCCAACTTCAATTGTTTCTTGGGGAAGTGTAACATTTGTGTTTGTTAATTCGTTCACCAAGGGATCTTTGATTTTGCATTAACTTTAAGGAAATGTAACGCACGATGATTAGCCGAACTTGTTGTATGTTCGCAATAATTTAATTTTGATGAACGAGGGGCTTTACTTTGACGGGATTCTACATTGAAGTTAGTATATTATTAAATTTAAACATATTTGGCAATATCCTTGAAAACCATATCAACCAAACTTTTTTTACTCGGATTTCGATATTTTGGAGACTAATATTTGCTTTGAGTCAAATATTGATTTATTGTTCCATTGATACCACTGGACTTTGTTTTCCTCGGACTTTGAGCTGATCATTTTGGCTACAGGGGAAATGGGATCAATTGACATCAACAATGAATATTACACGCTCTTTCTGAAATGTATTAAATCTTATAACCAAAACCGTACGTTATGATCGTTTCTATGTTCTATGTTCTATGTTATTGGCGTTGGTTCCGCACTTAGTCCGTGCGGTGGACCATTGTGCGTGAGCCATGGCGGCCTTCTGGTCACTCCAGCCAGCCTACCTCCCTCCAAAAACAGATTAGTTTTCCCGGTCTCCTCAGGGCGTCCGCGATTGTTACCGGTGAGCCGATAGTTTCCCTGCGGATCTGAGCTACGCCAGTGCACCTAAGAAGCACATGCGCCACCGTTTCCTCCTCCTCCATGCACGCTCTGCATAGAGGACTGTCCGTGATACCTAGCGTGTAGAAGTGTTTGTTAAGTGCGCAGTGTCCAGTGATGGTCCCCGTCACCAGTCTAAGGCTATTCCTGTCCATGCGTAGAAGACGCCTGGACAGTTTCCTGTCCAGGGAAGGCATGGCCTCCCTGGACTGCCTGCACCCTGGTGTCGAGGTCCACCATTCCGCTGCTAAAGTCTGTGTGTAATCTCTTATCCAGCTCTTGAGCTGGCTAAAAGGGATTGGTATAGTTGGCTCCGGTCCGATGGCTTTGGCTTTTGAGCCTCCTCTCGCCAGCTCGTCCGCTGCATCGTTTCCACGTGACCCACTGTGTCCCTTGATCCACTGTAGTGTCACTGTGTTTCTGTTACGCACCGAGACGCGTTCTAACGCGTTATGGCATTCTAGCATTAATTTGGATGTGAAGGTGTTTTTCTTTAGTGATTGGAGTACAGAGGCGCTGTCAGAAAGTATTCGTATGCGCGTGTCCGTGACTCCTCTGGTCTCTACGGCTTGCGTTGCTTGTATTATACCGACACACTCCGCTTGATAGACATTGTTATGCATACCAAGGGTGCTAGATATTCTTATATTAAGTTCGTCGGAGAACACTCCAACACCTGTGCCGTGGTTTGTTTTTGATCCATCCGTGTAGATTCTCAGCTCGTTTATGCCCGAGTAGTCGTGCCATTCAGGTAGAAGTTCTATGTTGTAGTGCTTCTGAAAGCAGTGTATTTTCGAGGTTCTGTCGCACGGTGCCGCCAACATTGGTTGTACTTTGATGGCATCCTCCCTTATGCGAGTGTGTTTAATTCTGGCATCCATTCTTAGGGTACCTGATATCTCCAGTCTAAGTATTGCAAGTGCAGCTTCTTCCCTTACTACTAGGTGCAGGGGTGGTAACCCCAGCATCGCCTGTAGAGCAGCAGTGGGTGCTGTCTTCATACTACTGGTAATCGCTACACAAGCGAATCTTTGTAGTTTTTCTAGTTCTTTTTGGGCGGTATTCAAGTTTGTCCTGGGCCACCAGACTATGGAGCCATAGGTGACGACCGGACGGATAACTGTGGCATAGAGCCAGTGAGTGATTTTAGGACTTATGCCCCAATTCCTACCCAGTAGTCTCTTACATTGCCATAGCGCTATGGTAGCCTTTGTCGTGATGTTCTCTGTGTGTTTAGCCCAGTTCAGTTGTTTGTCTAGGTAAATACCTAGGTATTTGGCTTCAGTTGATAGTTTCAGGGTTGACCCAAAAAATTGCGGTAATTGCATGGGTGTAGGTTTTCTTTTCTTTGTGAAGAGCACGAGCTCCGTTTTATTCGGGTTTACGGTTAATTTGCATTCTTTGCACCAATCTTCTACTATTTTTAGTGCTTGACGCATAAGATTGCAGAGTGTGTTTTCATGAGTGCCGTTTATTATTATGGTTATGTCATCAGCGTAGCCGACAGTAAAGTAGCCTTTGTCGTTCAGACGTTTGATAAGGCCGTCTACCACAAGGTTCCATAGCAGGGGTGATAGGACTCCCCCTGGGGGCATCCTTTGGCTACCATGGCTCTTGTGGTATCATTTACTGTGACTTGAACAGCCCTCAATTTGAGCATATTGGTGATCCATCCTCGCAGTGTCGAGTCCACGCCGTGTTTCTCGAGAGCTACGTTGATGCTGTGGAACATAGTTTTGTCAAAAGCGCCTTCTATATCTATGAAGGCCGCCAATGAGGAGCCTTTGTGGTCTACTGCACATTCAATCTTAGATATCACACTGTGTAGCGCGGATTCTGTTGATTTACCTGTGGAGTAGGCGTGTTGCTGTTTATGTAGTGGTAGCACCTGGAGAGGTCCATCCCGTATATATCGGTCACAGAGCCTTTCAAGAGTCTTTAATAGAAAGGATGTTAAGCTTATTGGTCTGTATGCTTTTGGGTCTGTGTAGTCAGTTTTACCCGGTTTGGGTATGAAGATGACTTTCACTTCTCGCCATGCGAGCGGGACATATTTTTGTGCCAGACAGGCCTCGTAGATGACTCTCAGCCATGGTATTATAGCTTCAATCCCCCATTGGATTAGGGCGGGGAATATGTTGTCTAGACCTGCTGATTTGTAGGGTTTGAAGGAGTTAATTGCCCACTTTATGCGGTCCTCTGTTATTATAAAGCGGGCTCTACTCCAGTCTGCATCATTATGATGTATGTTTTCTGGTTCGTTTGTCCAGGTCCTGTCCTCAGAGAGGATACAGTCTGGAAAGTGTGTTTCTAGCAGGACCTTACTAGTTTCGGTGTCCGATTTCGTGTATGTGTTGTCAGGTTTTTTCAGCGAGCCTGGGGCCCGATTCTGATCAGTGGATATGTTATGATCGTTTCACTTTTTTTGAATTACAAAAAGTATAAAAAGTGACAGTTTTATACATAACGCTATGGTGTTTTAATGTAATACATAGAAATGCATGGAAATAAGACGTTTTGACTTATTGAAACAGAAGTTATCGATATATCAGTGAACCGAAAAACAGATTTTTTAAATATCTGTATATAGGTACCTTTTGATAGAAGTTTCTGCTATTCGTCTCATTATTTCAAACTTTATGTGCATATGTGTATTTATGGATATGGACCTATATTTCATACAATTGATAAGACAAGGTAAAGTCCCACTCGCAAATGTTCGACACAAGTAGTTACCCAGCACTGCCGTAACTCGATTAGTTGAAGTGTAAAGACGTTGAGCTTTGAATATTTTATGTATTACGCAAACCGATTATTCAGTAGCATCAAGGGTTGCTTTTAGATATTCTGTGACAATTCATAGTCATTTGTGTTTAAATGTTTTATTGTATTTTGATGCGTGCTTTGAAGATCGTAAATGCTTATCATACTGTAAGCCTTAATTAATTAAATGGATTTTGACTTCAACTTAATTTATTGGAATATGCTAAGTTTAAAGTGACCAAATAATATGCACATTTATATATTGCTATGTGGTTGGTTGTAAATGTTGATATTTTTTACAAAATGTGTCATGTATGGCAAGAAGTAATATCAGTATATGTTTTTTTAAACATATCTTACTGTGTATATTTGATGATATTTGTTTACTTCCTAACTGCTGCTCACATATGTTGCAATATGTATTATTACATATTAAATTTTATTATCACATATTTTAGAATTGTTTTTATTGTATGTTATTTCAGTAGGTCGCTCAACACCTGTTTGTTAGTAATCTTTAGTTGTAATTTTAGATTGGTTTCAACTCATTGTACTAAGTTAATAAACGGAAATGTTAAAATAATAATATTTTGTACAAACTGAACCTGTGTTTTATTCAATCAAATTATTATCATATGCCATTTCAAAGTATTGTAATGTTATTTATTCTGATGAATCGGTATCAGACCAGTCAATCTTTCAAAATTTAGGTTAGGTTATCCGCTTAGCAATAAATAATGCGGTACCCAATGTACTACGTTACAATCGATCTCGATTTATTAGTGTCGTTCACACCCACCAATCTACATTGCGCCATTACGAAGCATCAATCCAAAGTCAGCTGTTCAGAAAGGCCAATACCCTCATAATATTCAGCTCATTATACGTTCCCATCGAAGGGCCTCCAGTTCCGGGTGAAAAGACCTTAGTCGTCCACGCGGGTCCAATTACACGCACAACCTTTGAATTTCTTCGTAGGCGTGCGCAGGTCTCTTCACGATGTTTTTCTTCATCTTAAGAGCGTCGGATAAACGTACATACAATTCCGAAATTTCAAAACTACATTGTACGTGGTGGTGGAATCTGTGCTATTCAGATTGGTGGCAACAGTCCACCCAATGAGCCACCGATGCCTTGTATTTTGATGGTATGTGGTGGATTTTTTGATAAGTCCAAAAGCTCAACATTCATGAATAAAACCAGTAACGCAAACAATTTGCATCTACATACACGTCTGTTATCCATATTAAATCCCGACGTGCTTTTCAATTTGTTAAAAACTTATACCGCGCGCGCTCGAACGTTAGTAAATAAATAAATCTGTTATTCTGACATTTTTATTTACAAACAAAAGGGAGCAGGTGCGCAATATTTAACCAGCTTCGAATACAGCACGATATGTAGGACTATTGTATATTGATAAGTATTTTGCTTCGCTTGTTAAAATGTTGGGCAATCGTACTATAAGTAGATTTTCTATAATTTAACTTAATCTCACAAACATAATATGAAGGATGGTTGGAAGGTGTGTAAGTGAGAGAGCGAATGAGTGAGGGAGAGAGGGGACGAATGGCAAGATGGCGATTGGTGTGTAGGACGACGATTTGTAAACGTGTGTTAAAGATAGTTTTATTTTAATGAAAGTGGTTTATGCTCTAATTTGGCCTTTTACTCACCGCCCCGATTCTACATTATATAAATAATCCACTGATATTCACGCCATCACGGGAATCAAAATCCAAACCCTAACTGTAATAGCCGACTGTCTTAACCAACCCACCATTGAATCGTGGAATACAATGTCAAGCATCAAGTAACCGGGCCTGTTCGCTTGTTTTTCTATAATCAATATTAATTCCCAGACAAATGAACTTCATAGGATAAATATAAGGTTCAAAATTGATCGACATCGAACTGCCAGCACACGTTGCGTTTAGCTAGACGAAGAAATAAAACAGGAAATCGCTCTGGAAGTTAATTAGCCGAGAGATTTTTTGTATGATCGACTTCCTGCACTCGATTTCATCTTTTTACCGGACGCCGAAGGGGGTTATGTTTTTCAAGCGTATGTATGTAGAGATTTCTACGTTCCCTGCTGCAGCCTTAACGGATGACGCAATTTATCACTGGGTACATTAAAAGTATAAAATTCTAAATGGGGAATTTAACGCTATTTTTATTATGTTATAAGTGTACAGTACGGTGTGGACGTTCACCTGAGATGGTAAGTAATACGCCAAACCATGACAGAGCGGATCAAAGGAGAGCAACAACTTAACATTAACTTTCACGATGACGTGCTAGAAGTGAGAAGAAAAACTAATATAAAAGTTCAACTTCAGTTAGGGAGTTAATTAAATCGCGATCGAACGGTAAGCCAGTCAACTTTATATAGTTCTGCAAAATTGTGGGTCTTCATATATTGGTCGGGAAAATGCACTCTATTCGGATAAATGCTGAAGTTTCTAACTAAATTAATAAAATCGCAAACGCTTCTCACTTAGGTTTTATAAATCTAACGTCACTTTTTGTTAGTTTTGTGTTTATTATATTTATATCGTTTAGGTCAATCATATATTTTGCCACACCTTCGTTGTGTTTACAAAATATTTTTTTATTTTTTAACTTATTCTAAACTCTGGTAGACAAGAACCATAACGGTTTGTAGTGACGCGTTTCAACATAACTTCAATAAATATTAATCTAAAGTTGCATTTT
>PQWD01004889.1:0-45144 GCA_019425675.1 Leucinodes orbonalis | reverse complement strand
CGCTCTATCGACGAGAAGCCCCTATATAATATATATTCAAACTTCATGCCAAACCTAATAGCGGTTCACATAATACAAGTTTAAACAGTGTAGTGCTTATAATTTCAAAAAAAAGCGTGTGAAAACATATTTAATTCATTATTTTTGCTTAGAGCTTAAATCTACAACAAAATCACATAGACATACAGCTTTTTAGATATATAAACAGGATAATACAATAATTATTCATGTATAATAATGACATAGAAGATTACCAATTGTTAAATAAAAGGATTGCTTTATTAGGCTATTCGGCTTCGAATCCTAAATACACGAAACATTTCGAGAAAAAGTAGGTATTATAGTGCCCTTGCGATTCGTTTGTCTCGTCTTGGCGGGGGGCACTACAGTGCACCCAGATATAAATGACAGATTAATAAGATAGCAACATGATTCACTGAAATAATCATTACAGAATACAAAGACAAGTCATCTTGCGGTATTACAAAAAAAAAGTTACGACGATTTGAAGGCATGAATTTGGGTAAAAGTCATATCTCAAATACCGTGAAACTTAAGACATTGCGTCTACCATGGAAATGTAGCATAGGACCCTCCCAACCAATTAAATATCTTGGTGGTTGGTAAAATATGCGCCAAACACCCTATAAATAAATAAATAAATATCCACTGACATTCACACAGCATCATCCAGCCCAAGTTAAGCGTGAAAACCTGTATTATGGGTACTAAAAACGGGTAAACATACTTATATACATTTTTTTTTGTAATGCATACATATTATACATAGAAAATATGCAGAACATTACAAACAGACATGTTCATGCACACAAATGTTTGTACTGCCCGGGATCGAACCCGGGACTCTTGGTGTAGCAACCGACGTGTCAACCGCTACACCAAATGGGTAATTTTTGTATTTGTTATATTTTGTTATTGTTGACGCTTTTCTCCACTTGGCAACTGCCAAACAGACACCCGTGCGTCTTGGACTCTACAAATCTCATAACAATTTGTGTCGACACAATGATACGACAACATTTTTCTATTACCCACCGAATCCTGAGGCAAGTCGGTAAATAACTTTTTTAGTGAATTACCGGAAGCAGTTGGCGGTTTTCCCGGTTCCCCTACAAGATCGTCCCTCCCGCCATTTCTCCCTCGCCATTCAGACGATTCGCGAAGCTTACACAGTGCTTGTGGCGCTCAGTTTGGCGGGCTACGTCTGCAAACCAGCCGTGCGTACTCTACCGACCTGCGTCGAGATCGCGAACCGACCGCAGCTATAAAACCAAGTTTTATGTGTAAACCGTGAAAATGAATACAAAAGCGATAACCCCAACGCTTTTGCTTGGCTGTTGTCATATTTTATTGGTAAGACCTGAGGATTTATTTTTAAATATTGTTTTTGTTTTTGCTCCTCGTCGATTATGGTTGTTTTGCAGGACGATATAAATATCTATAACAAAAATCTATTACATTAAATCTACATTTTATTATTGTATATAAATATCGTTGAAGTTTTCGACAAACAAATAGGTACGAGTATGACAAATCCGCATTGGCTATGACGCGTCCTGCGTGAGAATTATGCATGCGGTTATTAAACGTATGTATGATACAAAAAATGTTGTAAAATTTATATAGGTAATATTTTTTTTTCATACATTTTATTAAATCTCATTAAAACAAACATAGCACACCTTACTTATGTGATGAACACTTCATACATAGGAAGGTTATAAAAACAGTTAAGAAAAATAATTACTGCCACCATTATGCTACATATTATTAATATTAATTTTTATATAAATAGAGCTATAATAATATAATTAGGTTCGTAAGATGTTGGGAAGAACGCACGTTATTAAAAATATTGCTAAGCCTTGCTTTTTAGTATATATTGTTATTCAGTAAATAAATATGTAGTATTAACCTGTTTTATCATGAATCGTGGCTTTATGCCACGGGATTGGGATGGGAATATTTTGTTGGGTAAGGAAACGTAACCTCAGGTACCTACAATACCAGTAATCACAAAACCTAAGTATAGGTAAGTTATAATTTCTATAAAAGCATTACACAATTTAATAAAAGTTAGTAAATAAAACAAAATAGGCCAAGTGCGAGTCGGCCTCGCCCGTGGCGGGTGTCACAGCATCAAGAAACATCAAATAAAATATTTTTTTATTTACTAAGGCACTTACTACAACTTTATTATAGGAAAATAGTGGTTCACCTTTTATGACGTACAAATAAACTACAGATTAGATATCGTTCAAACTAAATTCCCTTGTTAGTTTTCATCGTAATGTTTCATCGTAATCCCATATTTTTGAAGTTAGAGGGGGGAAACTTTTTTCGACTTTGGAAGTGTCTCTCGTGCAAACTATTCAATTTATAAAAATAATAATAATAGAAACCTTAATATCAGTTTTCAAGACCTAAACATTGATACCCCTAACATCCCACATGTTCTATAAAAAAAAAATAAGTTTCAAGAGCCCCATATGACACATATGTAAAGTTATTGTTATATTAAGAACGTTAAATTGCTCATTTAAACTTTGACTTTAACGCGTCATAGTAAGAGTAAAAATCAAAAGCACGAACATACTACTATGTCACTATGACATGAAGCGAGCGACGTGATTATGTATGGAAATTCTGCCCAACTGACGCGATTGGCAGACTTTTGCTGCCACATAAACACTTGTATGAAAATACTAGTTATATTAACTTAAGCGTTTAGATACGTAGCTGCTAGTATCCGTTAACAAAAAAAGTTTCGTGATAATTTATTGAACAAAAGATTACGAATAGTTAAAAAGTTAAAACATCGACCAAAACATTACCAAAAGCTTAATAATGACAATAAATGCAGCTAGGTTCTCATCAACATTATTAACGAAATGAAATTAACAAATATACATACAAGCTTATGTAATACAAATCCTATGCTGCTATTACGATTTGTAAGAGACTGAATAAAATAAATTTGCACGTTAATTTCTTGAATTTTCTGCTTAATAATCATACAAAAATAATAAACTTTCTCTTTTGACACATTCATCAATCGATACAAACAAGTCGAGATGTAACGATAGTAAACTAGTTATTATCGGAAAATTGGTTGAAAACGTAAACGGAAACGAATCGCGAATGTCACACTTTGATTATTTCCCGGCATATCGGTAGCGGGTAATTTTGTGATAAAAGATCACAAGCAAAGCATGCACTTAGGTGTTTTATTAACTTAAACGTCTAAGTTGATTTATTACGACCGGAGGTGGCGTTTAAAACCATTAACATACGATGGCATCGAGCCTACTAACTGTAACCGTTGCAACACAGTGCATAGAGCTGAATCGATCGCCGTCTTACTCACGATTCCATAAAATTCATTCTGTTGCACAAATTCAATAAAAGTTCAACACCATTTTTATTCCTCAACAAAAGGCACAATAAAACGCAAAAGGAAACACGACTAAAGTTAGTTACTTATGTACTTAAGAAAGCTTTACTTATTGTAATACCTACAGATGAGCGAGAAGTCATGATAAGAAAAATAGCTTCACCAAGTAAACTTGAGTATGTACGTAATTAAAAATATTACTCTTTCTTCATAAGAATCATCGGTTTGTTATTGAAGACTTTTTAGTATAGTTTATGAACAGATTTTAGAGAGAGTCAGAGTAAAAAAAGTTATGGTTCTCATTTCTAAAATTATAATTTTCGAATAACGAAACACGACCCCAATCATATTCAGAAGAAATATAGGTAGTAAAAGTAAACAACAATAATATTTTAGGAAATTTTGCAGATCGCACTGTTTAAATAATAATTTTTATTTTTAATATATAAACGACTGTGAAACTACTTTGGTAATTTGAGAAAGTATGAAAAACATTTGAACTTAAAAAGTTTTCTGATTGCGGCGTTCTATTTTTATGGCCCTAGCAAACGGATGAGAAACACGCGCAAGCCGAACCTAACTAAATTGAATGTCTCAATCGAAACTTATCGATTTTCCTGTGTTACGAAATGCGTTGAATCGTGAACAAGTGCGAGGAGAGTTCGATTGCGCTCATATCGCGGTGTGCCGTACGAAGGGCGTAGACGCATGCTCGTACCGCTAGTCCGCCGTATCAATTACTGCCGGCATCGGCACTCCGCTCGACTCCGCTGCACCCAATTACTAGCTCTGGTTCACATGATTCCTATTCATAAGCGCAGAGATTGCCGCGGATTAAAAGATTCAGCACGTCATTTGGTCGTTACGTGGGCAAGAGCGGATTTTCGGTTAAATGTTCTCTATCTCCAGAAGAGCAAAATATGTACATGCTTCTTTGTGTGAATTAAAAGTATTTTGCTTTATGAGAACAATTTGGATGAACTCTTCTAAACTTATTGCACACTTATTTTAGTCGTTTAAATTAAATATGAATTTCAAGTAGGTAATTATGTTATTCATTTCCATGTATCTTGTAACATTGTAGGCTTAATACTGCCAGTCTAATTAGTGCCAGATATTAATCCTTTGAAATAGGAGTGATAGAAAGTACCCACTCGGTACTTTTTTTTGAGAAAATGAAAAAGAAAAGGGCATCATACTTATCAAATTACTGGGTATAAGTTATCTTACATTTGTCATCTTCGTTGATGGGTGGTGTCACTTAGTATCACTCGAAACTAATCTAGCATCCAGTTCATTTCATATCAAAAATATCGCATCGGCTTGAAGTAGGTACATCTTGCCGAATACCAAACCATACTCGTGCTCCTAGACTATATGAACAGAATCAAAACCGAACCTACCAAACCCCTCAATGACGGAGGAGGCCTTAAGATCAGCAGAATGACCACACATTATCGATGAAGAAGAGGAAAGCAGTTGCTTTCTTGCTTAGCATTCAACTCATTGTTTTATCAAAGGATATCATTGTAACCGTATCAGTGTACCCTCATAAATAGGTTAAAAGCTAATTCACAAATTGGACCTGAAATAGTGGATCTAGTAAGTACGCCTTATTGTCATATGCCTACTGGTATGCAGGAACGTGCAAGTGTCAATTATTTATTCAGTTAGTAATACCAATGTGCACAAACTACGAAGTGCCAGAGGCTTGTTTTACTGAATTTTTATCAAAATTGCATAACGATGGTGGATGGCAGATCGGGGGCTGCGTGGGAATCGTCTCCCAGTGCGCAATTAGGGATCGCCGGGAGTAAGGGCGCTCAATTACCTCGCGCAATGTTTTTATTGCGACGCTCCTTGCCGAATGCAGTATACATTTCTTTATTGTGACCAGTTCCAAAGGCGATTTCATTTAGTTTTGTATTCAATTATGACATTATTTATAAACAGCGTTTATCGCTGGCAGGATGATGACCGCGATGTACCTATTGCAGGCATTTGTTTGTCAACCATTGTATTAAGAATATTTTCATTTCTTTAAATTCGTGTCATGTTTATTAACCTATACGTTTGAATTATTTTTACATTAGTATACATTGCCAGTGACCAATTTAACTTGAATTGTTGACTGAATATAGTTACATACGTGTTGGAATGATTCCTTTAATTGTCATAAATCATCATTATGCACAAAGATATTGTCTATATTTAGATTTTTTTCGTCTTACTAATCGTGCGTATCAAACCTCATTAGTCAATTCAATGCAAACAAATCACGCGCCGCTGTAGGTGAGAAAGTGATTTGCAAAAAACATAGATACCATGTATATCATGCCGCTTCTTGAGTCATCGACCCAATCCAATTATCGTTGCATAATAGTCGACGCTTTTTTTTCTTCAACGGAATTGGTTTTTTTACTAAACATTTCGTGATTGATATGAACGATAACACTTCTATCTGCCGTTAATAATAGTAGAATAACATTCCACTCATATGCTCTTGTTTTTTGCGTTTGATTACGTCTACACTTTAAGTAGGTGGTAAATATAAAAATAACAGCATATACACAAGGGAAATCACAAATGACATCAATTTCTGCGACATAATTGAGTCATTGATACTGATCTTACCGTTACCATTGGATAAAGTGATGTTCTACATATTGTTACTTACGTACATCTAGAGTAAGTAGCTAATCTTATTAAACGATATGATCTACAAGTGATTACAATATTTGCAATACAATGAGTTTGGAATAAACCAATTTAAAATCGTCCACAAAAAGTATTCTGCACGCATGAAGAGTATTTGCAAGCCACAATGACTTTAATGGATCTTTGCAACATCATTGAAATGGTATACTGTTATCTTATCTAATTTATCGTTAAGTCAAGACTTAACTTTTTGTTGATGTGATGACGTGTTAAATGGTGATTTTATCATGTAGGTAACTAATATTGTAAATGTTGACAAATTGGCATTTTATTTGTAGAAATAGACACCGTCACTTAAAACGGTTATAATCCTATATTGCCTGTTGATCCGTTTACATTGTTCCGCCAAAAAGTTTTACATATTTACTTTCTTCTAAATTGTGTAGACTCGATACTGAGTCGTCTATGTAGGTACTACCGCAGTGCCAGATATCGTCCTGCAAAATAGAAGTGTTTTGCACTTCTGTGTTTCGGAATGTGGGGCACTGTAGCAAAATAACCGGGTATAAATGACCTAAAATCTCGGGTAAATGGCGTAGGGCGTGTTGACGGAAAATATGACTACCTACTGTTTTTAATTACTGCACAGTCACTGTCAGGCGCATCACATTTCACCAGGTTAGCGAATATTTAGTCCCGTTCGCTTATGACAAATATACATAATATATCATTATATATTATCCGGGAGAGTGTACGAGTGTAAGGTCATCTGCGTTGGTACTTTGGTACCTCCATCTTACTGATCTTACCTATTTCTTCTGCCATAATAATTAATTATACTCGTAAGTACTAGATTCTGTCACATAATATTTAAGACCAAAGTTATTAACTGTACTACAGTTGTCAGCCTTCACAATCACTGGTGTTATATTGGCAAGACTTTCCACTGGGTAGGCTGTTTGGATATACCAGCACGTTTGTTAGACTTTGAGTAAAGACCCTAAGAGTTTAACTACATCATTTTACATAGATAATATAACACATTCAGTCCGTGGCTGTACATAATCAGATTCTATGTTTAAGGCTACATCAAAGTCCCTTTCACATGTGAAGATGGTATTAAAGTTCATTTTACAAGCTTGAAATCAAATTTGCAGTTAGGATGCAGGTTGAATGGGCCTGGTTGGTGCAGTCCCGTTGTGTGCGTCGCTCCAATCGCCGTCAATGGTCAGGTTTTTGTGCCTACGACCCTATGTGCCCTATCGGGCCATATAAGTGCAACCTACAGCCTCGGGACTTAACCGACTTTTACAATACTCGGTGTTTTATCGACAAGTGAGCGATTAACGTGAACTTTAACGTTATACGGTCAAGTACAAAGCGCACATGTATTGCTATTCTACCTACTTTTCATAATACGATAGCTGACGGTAAAACAGTGAACAAATAAGACAAAACCCATTTTTAATATTGATAAAAGACATGAGTTACAATGCAAACGAAATGCGGACAATAACAACAATGCCCTAGTGAGTGATAGGAAATAAGAAACGAGGTTATTAAGCCGCAGTAAAGCAATTACTTTAAGAAACAAGACAAATCATTTCGATCCCGCAAAAAACGTTCGCTTTTTGTGGCTGGTCAATGCTTAATTCAATTAAGTGAACATTAAGAATGACAAGTGGTGTCAACAACTTGCATGCAAAAAGTCTCGAATGCTGATCGGACAGCGATCCAAAAACGTCATAACAGCTGGCAAACGACCCACTCACCCGTTTCAAAGACAACACTGATCAGGATAGCTGTAATTAATTAACACGCTTAAAGTGGCACAAAGGTTTTTTATTTTAAAGACAAAAAAGTGAGTGGCAATGAAAACATGAATGAAACCGTTATTGTTATTTATAAATACAAATTGCCGGCTCGTGATACCACACAAACTGACAGATTGACATGCGTTGAAACGCGTTATTCCTGGCTTTATAATTGTGGTACAAATCAAAGTTGACATGCACCGGACCTCTCCATGGGGTTCCGAGATGCTTACACTGAGCGTAAAAAGAAATTAATCGTACAAAACGAGACTTACTTTTTATGGGACCTTAAACTTTTCAACGGTGTTAAATTGAAGTTATTTAATCTACAAACGGTTTCATGGCTCGCCATAAGTTAAGAAAGATTTTAAAATACCTACGTTCAGATACTATAACAAGGGAAACTATTTATGATGTACTCTATAATTTTATGTTATAAAATTGCTTAATAAAGAAATTAAGTAAACTATACCTCATCCACAATTGCGTATTGTCGTACAGTTTTGTTATAATATTTGTTTTCCTTAACCCAAAATGTCAAAGATGGAATCAAACGACTCAAAAACTTCTCTCGTTTCCAGAAATCAATGTCGTGTGCGTAACGCTCAGCACCCCTCGAAGGGTGGAACCACCCCCGCTCTATAAATCACTGTCCGAAATGCGGCTTTTCTATAATATTGTAATCCATGGGTACCCGGCTCAGAAATTAATTCCAAGTGGCAGATTTGTTCGCGTCTGCATTAATCGGTCAAACAACAAAAGAAATGAAGGGGTTGACATGTATTAAATTTATTTTCTAAGACGATGCTTGTTTGAAAATAAGCCATTAGTTCTTGTCACAGTTACATTGACTACGCTGCTCGTACCAAACCAGGTTTGTTTGGTTAAAAATGTGGTAAACAAGATCTCCCTATATCCTCAGTGGACTCAAAACACTATAAAATATTTAAAACTACACATTAGTACTTTCCAATCACAACATTATACAGTTTTTTAATTTGATTGTGTTTGTGTACCCTTACGTGTGACCAACTCTCAAATTAAAATCTAAAATACTTTTAGAAATCGCAAACATTTTTATAAATAATAAATTGCATAAATAGTATATTCCTTTGTACAGATAGATTTATACCTACTGCAAATCCTACAGAATCTGTAATATAGTAGAGTTGCTGCTACGGCCATGTGCGCAAAAAGGCGCAACTGACTGACGACAAGTTGCCAAACCTAGCCTCATATCATCATCATCATCTAAGCACATTATAGTACCTATTAATATAAATCTGTTTCGTACATCCCTAAAGCTTAGTCGAGATAAAGAAAAAACTTTACCATTTTCCCGCTATAAAGCTTACAAATAAGTATATCGAAGTCCAAGTAAATATTCGGTTTATAAATCGCAGACCGCTACGAGGTTTTAACGTTAATACCCAATTATGGACTCATGCGGGGGGAAAAGAAATTAGGCGCTTCACCAACCGGGGGAAAGAATCAAATCGCGTCCGACCGTAAAAATAAATAAACTAACACCAAGAGTGCTTGAATTTAAGTAAACTTTAAGGAATATTAAATTAACATAATCATATGATTAACGGTTTTCTAAAATATTTTTAGTTTTGATTGCAATATTTAAAGTGTTTTTTTTTATTTTCTATAAACGCATCTCATACCGATCTCCCATTTATTGTTTTTTTTCCCTCTGTTGTAAAGTTACTGAGATCTATATTGTATTGCTTAGACCATTTTTAAAATAATCATCTAATGAACTCTTTTGTAACTTTTTATTCCAAACGGTTGTAGCGTCAAAGCGGTTGTGTGAAGAATTGCACCAAGCCTAAGAAATGCATTGAGCGTGAAAAGTAGTAGACAATCAGCTATGTGTCATTATGTGCTTCAATGGCTTAGTTTTTATCCGTTATCGTAAACAATTTAATTAGATAGGAAAACGGTTTTGTTACCGATATAGAAAGTCCTTTTGTTTAAAATTTTGTATGTATAAGAATGATTTTACTCTCTATGTAATTTATTAAACTAGAAACTTAACAAACTTAGGCCCGTATTCTAGCACGAGACTCAAGCGTTGATCTTTACTTAAATAGAGTGAGAAAGGGATGCCGCTTTTTATCGTGTATAGCACTATCCCTTTCTAACTTAGGTAAAGATCAACGTTGAGTCTCGTTCTTGAATACGGGCCATACAATATAAAAACACTATAAAACTATCATCTAACTAAAAACCTTAAAATAATCAAAATAACTCCCTTTAGGTAAACGTACAACTTCAGGCCACTGTAAAAAATGCATCCAACTCTGCGCAAAAACGAAAATGATGAAATAAAAATTCCGCAGATTGAATTGTGGAAACTGCAAGTGAAAGCCAACAATGTTAAGAAGTCCTTTTGAAAACTTGTTTACAAGAGCTGTGGCAGATTGTAATAAGATGATCCGGGAACAGTCTAGACGACGCTCAGAGGGGGCCTGCCCTCGGAGATAGCAATATTGCAAACCAATAAAATCATATTCAATTTATTTTAGTATAACGTCGTAACTTCTTTATCGAGATTGACGATAAACTGAGTTATGTCTAGGAAATATTTCTGTACACGTTGCGGGAACGCTTTGAAACTGAAACAAAACACTTTTACGTTTTATTGTGACCACAGATGTGCTTCATCTAACGTTGCATGTTGCACTGTAAGCTTTTCTACGAAATATATTGGTTTTGTTGGACTATAAAACATATTATATTGCTCTGTATGTATAGGTAAATGAATTTATTGTGATAGGTTGTAAAGGTTGTTTTTTAATGATAACATAAAATACAGCATATTAAAAAACAAAGTAGCTTTATCTGTCCCTATAAATTTATAAAACGACGCAACGGATTTTGATTCGGTTTTTTTAATAGATTAAGTGATTCAAGAGGAAGGTATTAATTACACCCATTACAATGTAGAGAAATACTGTTATTTTTCAGGTTTCTAATACGATGTCGTAAATAATTTAATTTTTGCCGCTTACTTTTCAAGCGTAGGCGTACTAAGTATTGTACACATTGAAAAGGTCTACAGAAAACTCCGCGATGGTATATGTCTACCTCTTATATAATATTTTTTTATTGTCATTTACTTTCTACATCAAGTAATGGTGCCTATTACTACGAATATCACCATTGCACCTGTGCGAAGCAGGGACTACTATGTTTTTTTTCAAAGCCACATTTGTCCTTGAAAACATTTCAACGTTTGACAAATGCTTTTTCGTTTGACTCGAAAGGTTGTGAAAACGTTATAGTGATTTTTCTATAATAATTTGAGAGAGCGTCGTTGTGCGACCATCCCGATAATAGGGAGAAACGTAGGGCATCGAAACTAACACCACGGTCCAATAAACCACGGCAATAACAATCAGATCGCACACAAACACTTTACAGAAACGTTTTCACTGCAATTTTCTGTTACCTTTCTTTGTTTGTCCTCAATCGTTTTCTACGAATTATTTTTATTTGTTTAGTTACAAACTTATTTGATTAATAATAAGACGTAATGAGATACTATTTTATATGCTTTATTTTTTAACATTGGTCAAGTTAAGGCTGCCAATTATATAATTTAAAAATTGTATTATCAATATGAAACCAGACTGAGAATTTAAAGCATAAATATTATGATGTACAGTACTTACGTGAAACGTGTAAAAATTTACAAATCTGATAACAAAATAAAAGGTAACCGAGCATTTTGAAAAAGTAATACCAGTAGTATAAGGTCATATCAACAACGAATAATCTATTGCTTAATTTTCCTACTATACAACGTAAACCTCCCTCTCAGGGCTTTGAAAGAAAAAAAAACATTTATTTGACCACAAATACAAAACAAACAATTATAAAATAAACCAGAGTAATAAACACGTGAAAAGGAAAGATTAAACAAAAATAAAAGACAAATGAAACAAAAATAAACATCAATAAAAAAATTAAAAAAAATCGTTATTTGTGTCAAATTGCCTAAGCTTATACTGCCGTGTGTCATTTACAGTTTCTAATGATTCATCAACATCGCCACAGCAGCGCTGGTGTTCTGACAGAGCCCAAGTGACGATGCAAAGGATAATATATTACAATAATACAACTTTCATATATATACTAAAAAATACACTTGAAATATAATAATAATTAAACTGTATGTCTTGCTGCTTATATAAATAATAAATAAGTATATATAAATAATAAAATACATTTTTCATCCATCTATTTTGTTATAGAGAAATTGGGTAGGACGACGCTTGTTGTAGCGGGTCAGCTAGACTTATATAAAAAAACAGTCACGACCATTTTATACTTAAAAAAAAAGCATTCAGTGCACGGTGTTGTTACTAATGTAGCTACTCGTAACGCTTTGTGGAACATTTGGCATTACGCGCGTTTTTGCAATGCATAGTAAGAATTAGGGACATCATTGGTACTTAAGTTATAAATCGTCAGTGTCTTCATCATCATAATTAGCTCACTAAACGTCCGCATCGGCCTACCCGTAGAGAGTGAATAGGCCTTAGTCGTCCACGCGGGCCAAGTGCGGATTGGCCGACTTCACGCACAATCTTTGAATCTCTAGTAAAAATAGAGTTTAGGTTAGGTTAGGTCACAAGTATAATAAGTTTATAATGAAATCATATAAACCTTTTATCTACAACAAGGTCTTCTCTCTTTTAAATAAAGCAGACATAATAAAACTTTGTTGTCTTCAGTATTTCTATTTCATATTACAAATTAAAACACAAAATTCCGATATCAATGTTTACCAACTTAGGTTACCATTAACATACTTTTTATGCGTAGATAGATAACAAGGGCTTAACGAGGGTGAACTTGCAACCCCTCTCAATTCTTAGAAGGGAGTAAAGGCGAAATTAATATTGTTATCATCTGGAAGTATATTAAATTTCCATAAAGTTGTAGACGGAGCTCATTATAAGATCTTCATTTTAATAGTATACTATATGATATTTTTCACTGTTTCGTAAAAGCTTTTACATGGATAGCAATCTTATTATCGACGTAAATACAACCTGGCCGTCTTCAAGGCAGGAGTGAATAGGCTGTTTCCTCGGCCGCATCATCACTTACCAACAGGTGAGATGGTGGTCAAATGCCTGCCTATTGAAGATTTAAAAAAATAACATTGCTAATGTACTAGGAGTGTGAGGTGCTCCTGCACTTAACTTTTGGGACCCGAGTCAACCTCTGGCGAAATCACTAGACCAGACCAGATTAGTGGGTCAGCAATCTCCTGAAGCTTTTTACGAATCTTGTTCAAGTTCATGTAAGCTGATTTGGTATTTCTAGAACTGATCTTATTTTAATCTTACCTATACTTGATAAAAGATAACATCCCTAGTACTAAGTTTGAGCAATACGCGGTGTTTTCAAAATTTATGTCCAAGAAGTATCTTTTTCACTCCATATGATGCAAAAATTGATATAGTATGTCTAAGTACGAGGGTGGATCAGCTTAAGTGTACTTAGTACGGCGAGTATCGCGCGGCACTCAATTTCGCGCAGGCGTCTACGTTTTTTTGTACCAAAGCTCTTTTGGCGAGAACGGTTTATAAGAAATTGTATCTTCTGCTACAATTCCCATTGTTGCCTAAAAGTCGTGAACCAGTGCGGTAACGGTTAAACTTTGACACACAAAAATGGGAAGTTCACATCGACACCCGACTATTGAATGTAGGGGTCAACAGGTATAGTGGCAACGTGAGAATTATTGCGTGACTCAACCGGCTGCATCTACTATTTTAAAGTTAATTGCCACGTTAACCGTTTTATGAATAAAAGTGTAAATTCACAGGACACCCAAGTAATTTATAAAATTTTCGTGAAATAAGCACGAGTAATGCACATTTTTTTTTCATCAAACATGCATTACCAACTTGAATTTATCAATCGCCGATTGAATCTATTTGAAATCGAACGCCTTAAGCTCAACATTGTATTTAGGTCATACCTAATGGACTTTTGCGGTTGAATCCAAACACAGTCTATTTTTCTACAACCCAATTGTCGCACTTACAAAACAAGAGACAGTCGAAAGGAATTCGTAAAAGCAAAACTTGTGTTAGATGGCTATCTTAGCATGTTAAGCTTACCCGAGAATAAGTGCTCCGCGAAGGTCGTGAGCTTGCAAAAAAAATGCGAGAATAAATATCAGTGACAACGATAAGATCCGGCGGCCACAGAGACACCGCGGAGATGTGTGGCGGGATATTGGCGAGGGCGCTATGCGGTCAACGACCACGGCGCAAGTTCACCGCTCAATGCGCACGCGCACCCAGAACTACCAATTCCCATCCATGACCCATCCATGTTTACGAAAGATGTTCCCGTGGTCAAACCCCGGATGAAGCTTTCCATGTCACTCAGAATTTTTGCTTAAATTTGGAAGCAGAAATTAACTCAGTTTTTTTGCTTACTTTAATAACCACCACCAAGTGTTAAATACCACTGTCAAAATCTCCTTTAACCTTTTGAACGCCGGGAATCCAGACACAATAGAAAACCTTAATATGTTTTTTATACTATAACAAAATCCAGGTGTTTGTCGCAGAGACTTTTTTTTATTTGAATGCATGTTCATAACTTAACCGTATAAAACTAAACTCGCATCAGTACAAAACTGTTTCTAAGGCACCAAAGCAATGTCAAGAGCAAATAGAGCAATGTGTGCGCCTACGCATCACGTAATTTGAGGCAATCAACGTGCAGTCTCTTTGCGTAACAAATAGTGCTTACGTTCAATTTTATCGATTGCAAGTGCAAGTTTAGTCTAACTAATGAACATATTCCATAACAGATTTAAATTGTTCCATAACAGTGAACTATTTGACCATTATTTGATTTGATAAATCCAGATCTATTTTCAATAAATGCTACCTATCCCACTAAAATCACTTCATGTAAAATGCTGACGACCACAGGTCCACGGTGATTCAATAACCCGTCGATTGGAGGCTTGATAAAGCCACTAACGTATAAAGAATGTTCAACGGCCAAGTCACACAACATCAACCATAATAATAAAGTAATCGCAGTAAGGAACCTTACACTTGGCACGTCTTTTTCTTGATTTCATTACTTTTAAGAGATAATCAAGCAACTCCATCGAGACTTGGGCTAGATTTTTTACAGAATGTTTTTGGTGGGATGTCACTTCTTTTTGTGGAAACTTGAAAGGAATATTAGACGAGACGACGACGAGGGTGTAATGGTTGAGACGTCGGCTACTACACCAAGGGTTACGACTTCGATCCCTCGGGCAGTACCTAACCCTGTACCGAATTTCAGCAGCAGAGTTAAAGGGAAGTACTAGTTCTATTTTGATGATCATGAGTGATTGAGTAAGTGAGTGTCTATCTGTCGAAAATGCGAAACTTTGCTTTCGCTTAACGTCGGAACTAAATGACCTACAGACTTGAAATTTTGGATTTAAAGTATGTTATTATATCTTACTAGATGACGAAAATTTCAGCGCTCTGGTATTATCCAAAGGTTCTCAAATTGAGGTTCTTATATTGAAACAATTTTCCTTTATATTAATGTCAGATAGATCATTTATGTACTAATAATGTCAAATTCATGTTTAAATAATAATATTAGGATTAAAATTTCAATAATAGAAATAGTAAAACTGTGTTCATATTAAATATTTTCAAAAAACATCCCTAAAATAAAACACATATAACAATAAAACAATAAAAGCATCATTTGTGGTCAAAAAAATCATTAACGCTATAGCAACAATTTTCCATAAGCCATATTTTGAGTTTCATTTTGAATTGTAAAATTCAAATTATTTATAGCAGTTGGTAGCCTATTAATAAATTGGTATGGTAGGTATTAATGAATCGAATTAACTGTTAAACTTTATAACTTATAAATAAAGTTACAAAGTGTAATCGTTGTTTTTAATGACAACATTGGCTATATAGGAACTTAATATAAGTTTATGGCACTGGTTTTCATATTTTAGTGGGATCATTATACGACGCATTCATGAAGTTCATCATAGGAAGTTTCCTGCAATATAAATAATAGGTTGTTCATACACCAGGACATAAACTGTCTTTTATCGTAAAATTTATAAAACGCACCATTAAGTAATACCTTTATTACTGTAGCAAGTTTGACGACGTAATTATTTTATACATTTTAATAATAGGTAATAATAGTAAAGACGTCTATTAGTATAAAATGTTTATATCAAATGAATTTTATGTAATATATATATATATACATATATAATAAATAAATATTAATAATAACACTACTATCACGAACAATACATATGATTATTATATGCCTGATTTTCATTACGTGCATTATGTTAGTTGAATACATCACGTTGTAAGCTTGAGTGTTCAATGTTGACTGAGTTTCCGGCATAATTGAGAGCTTTTACTGACATTAGCAAATTGATGCTTAAAACAATCACAATATGATTCAAAGTAGGCTGTTTTGATAACAATAGCCTATGTTCAAATGCTTGAACGTACGGCTCCTGGGAATTGGCTTCTAATTGGCAAACAATGCATTGCATACCATAAGCCGTCTATTGCATCTTTCATGGTGTAAAAGACATATTCAATTGACTCTGTCATTTCTTTTGAATCAACGCTTGGGATCTTGCATTTCCGCGTCTATTGCGTGTTTCTTAAGCATCTATCGACTTGTTACTTCTCAGAATTTTGATTTTCATCCATCCTCGGTATTTCTAAGCGTTCCAAGTTTTAATGATGACTTTTTTACTATACTTCTCTTATAATAAAATTTGTTTGTTATTTTGCAAGCAAAAAGTATTATATGGCCTAGATAATGTACTTTTATTGTACGCAGTCAGCTAGTTAGTGGAAATAATGACAATAAACAAAACACAAATTTATTCAAATGTTTTGGATTCCTCATATGTATTGTGTTCCTTACACTTAAATTTTTTTCGGTGAAAATATTTTTGACGTGTTCGTATTTCGGTTTGCCCGTATAATTACCGGATACAAATCTCTATAAACGTTACACATAATACATGATTGAAATTAGGCTGCGACAGTTTATGCGTCCATTGACACTTCTAGATCGTTATCAACCGATATAGGGCACTCGTTATAAATCTCACAAAGAATTATCGTCCAAACAGCTAATACAACTATGTAAGCAAAACAGTTAGCAACAGGTTTGACAACTCACATGGGTTTTAATATCTCATTTATCTCATCTTGTTAAACGAAAACATTTTTGTTGGTTACATTGGGAATTCCAACTGTAAGCCATTTTTATATGAGTGGAGGTATAAACGTGAAGACTGTGCCTCATGTTAATCAGGCATTACTTACTACACATTTCAGTAGTGATGAACCTTACCTTTGGTTAATAAATCTTTTTTGACATCCTTAATTCAAATGGGGAGCTCGAGGTTACTTACTACTACTTACTTAGTTTTTGCGCGTGACTGCGTCCACGTGGAATAGTTACTTAGGACTGACGCTAATTTTAACCTGCTTCTTCGTTCTGCGATATCTCCTAAGATATTCATTTATTCGAATGATTTATAGGGTCATTTTGTTTTACATTAAATATTTGTGTATTAATAATTTTATATGTAAACGTATTTATTTCGATGAGTATTTATATTAAGTTTATGACAACACCTTCGCAATTAATGCATAATTTTAGAACAAATTTAAAAGCTAACCTTAAGAGATAGACCTATGTTCTCCCACACGGTGACCATCAGTTTAACGTACCTCCCCAAACACAGAGGGACTCGGTCTGAGAGTCATCTGCGTTTGTTCGGTGAAGCGATGAAGGCCATCCGCAGTCAACAGCCAAATTTAAATACATAATACAAAAAATTTATTGATGACAATCAATGCGAGCATTACCTAAAAATTATAATCTTTTCATTTTCCAATACGTTAGCTGGAAATTGTACCACTAATGTAAGGGCAAATATACATCTGCGCTCGTCAATTCTTGATAAGCTGTTCAGGAATTTAGCGGCTAATAACAAAAAAGCATCTACGAGTACATCCGGAATCAACAAATACTGAAGTACTATTTTTAATTACTACCTGTTTTATCGTTGACATAAAGCTTAACCACACTCAGGTTTTGCATTGTCTTGATAGCCTATGAGAACTTTCCAACGGTTTCCATAGCCAAAGCGATTACAACCTTCCTTCTAAAAGTTTTTGTTTTGTTCTTGAATAACAGATGGGAATTTTATGGCAGGCTTATACACTCGTATAAATGTAATAATATGGGAATCAAATTTGCATACATGAGCAAAAGCTATTTGGTTCGTCATTATTGTTTATAAAATGCTTAGGTGCCGAGGCTCTGTTTAAAATAATGGATATAAAGGTTTTATTAAGATACTGAATGATAAACTGAGGTTGAAGCATAATAATTATTTTTTTATTTTATAACGATACGAGTACAAAGGTAATGTACTTATTTCGGGATACCGCTGTTCGCGGTTATCTACTGGAAATATTACATATAATTGCAAAAGTGTGTTACTATTTCGACATAAGCTCTTAGGAGTGACCACAAATCAGTGGTTTCTTATTACTTCATGGTAAGTTTCTATTCTTATTTCAAAACAAAAATAAATATAGGTAGTTACTCGTATATTCTGATTTTTTCAAAGGTCATTTTGAGCCAATCTTTACAATGATCACTAATATTACCTACATCAATACTAATACCGACAGCGCCATGTTGTGTAAACTGACGACCCATTTGGTGTACGTGGGTTCCAGGTTCGATCCCCGATTAGTATAAAATGGCGCTGTGTGAATGTTAATGTATATTTATTTATTAATAGACTAAGCATGAAGTTTTAACTGTTGGTTTAAACATGCATCCTCAAAATACAAATTAAATTAAAAGGACTTAAATAACACATAAAAAGCGGTTTTTTTACTCTGCAAATTCAGCAAATTACAAATTTCAATGTAATTGTGTTCCTCAATATTATATGTTGCAGTCGAAATAATAAAAAATGTGTCATTTGTGGTGATAAATATTTATTTTCATAAACGTTCACTTAAATAAAATTGCTTTATCATAAAGAGAACTATAAAGCGTAGTTTCATTCACCTAACGTACTACGTCGTCGTCGTTAAACCGACTGCGTAAGTTATTTTTGTTCACAGTAAAAAGATTAGTTTATTTAGAGTATATTGTATTCAAAACGCATTTGATGTGTGAATTAAACTTTCTCAAGGTAGTAAATAAACAGTTAACGTATTTCACGTATACACTGCTAATGTAAGCGCGTTTTTCTGTTTTAAGTGAACCTTCGTCGGTGGTTCGTTGGTATGGACCGTTGTCTTCAGATCTGGAGAGAGCAGGTTCAAATCCAGCCGCGTAACAATGTGTTTTCGAATTTTCTAAATTATATGTACGTTATTCGACGCCCTTACGGAGAAGGAAAACATCGTGAGGAAACCTGCGCACGCCTGCGAAGATATACAAAGGTTGTGCGTTAAGTCGGCCAGTCCGCACTGGGTCTGCGTGGACAATTTCGGCCTATACACCGTTTACGGCTAGGCTCATGCCCTTCGGTGGGGGCTAACAACAGACCATTGCAATAGTAGTTTGCTTTGCGCGATCGTCAACCAAACGCGCTACTCGCTACGCCATGGAACAGAGGGTTTAATGGCGTAGCGACTATGGTATCAATATGTCACATTCATATGTTCCCTACTTTAGACCAGACTTCTTGCCGCCATCTCTTCAAACAGTATTACAATAATCTTTCTTCGTCTTGACTGGTACAAAAATGCGACGTATCATTATAGTAGTATCTAATGTTTTAAGAGAGAAAATTCAGTAATCCCGACTCTCCGCTTTCCTCGTCCAGTCTTCACTAGAGAACGTTCCCCGAATCATAACATATCAAGTATCAAATATAACAATTTATCAAGTCAAGTCCTCCCATATATTCTGTTCTTGTCACCTAAAAATGCCAATTAGAAGAGGCTGAACAATTCATCCAGCAGTAAACATCACTGCGATTATGAAGTGACTAAAGACTGACAGTAACTAGGGTTCATCAGAATAAAGAAAAGTGTAAAGCGTAATACGGTTTAACAAATTGTAGTACAATGAGTCGTAAAAGAGATTGCATGAACTTGAGCTCTTATGTAAATGTTTGTACAGTATAAAAAAACACATTGACCAAGACATCTTGTGTTAACCTTTCGTGAATCTTACTTTGTACTTGTTGAATGTAGGTTAACGTGTTTGATAAATGGAGTAGTATATGAACACTGTCATAGTTTTATAAAAAGATTGAAATGCATATTATCATGCTAAGGTGTTTATTTATAAATTGTTGTACCTAGAGCGGCATTGTTGAAACAAATCTTCAAAATTTGTTCATTGCTAGACTTAACTCTAAACTTCATAGTTTGTCGTACTCAGTCATAGTTCAGTTCATGCAAGCCTTGCAAGTTATTTGAAAAGATACCAATATTCAAATTTAAAAACTTAAATATATGAATAAAATATTTTTAGTATTTGCCACGTAAATAATGGATTAATAATCAATCACACAGTAGTAGTACTGAATCAAGATAATTGAGTAAACATTCTTTCCCATACTTATAAATTTCGCTCAAAGTCGCGCGCTGCCTTCATTACAAAATAATATTATAGTACTGATCTAATGTTACGCTCTCGTGCATACGCTAATAGGAAAATTCACATTTCATTTGCTAAGATAGCATCGGTAGGGTAATTACTACACAATCATTCCGTTGTGTCATCACGAATGCTTTTAATAATATACTTCGCGTAGATTGCAACACCAAAGATGAATTGTTGGCGTGCGTTACTCCCAAGAACACTTACGTGGGTATCGCATCTATTTTCTATCACATAAGACATGTAAAAAGTTAGATGTACCTAAACACTTCTAGCCATAATCATCGTATGTAGGTATTGCTGTTATAATTTGTCTATCTTGGTCAATTAAAATATTGTCTACTGTCGTACAAAGCTCTGAATGATTATTGCCAATCGTCAAATAGTAGTAAGATCATTTACTTTGGTCTTATGTTGGATTATTGTCAAGTCATAAAACACACGCAGTCATCATTTTTGTAAACGACTAAATAAATAATAAATCTTCACTGACATATACACAGCGCCATCTAGCCCGAAACTAAGCATTAGCCTATAATATGGGTTTTAAACAACGGATAAAGATACTTTTATTCTTTCTTTGCAGATACATATATAATACATAGAAATACCCAGACTAAAACTAACAGACATTTTCATACACTCAAATGTTTGTACTGCCAAGGGGACCGAATCTGGAACCCTTAGTATAGGAGCCGACGTCTCAACCATTATACCAAATTTAAATGCAGTCCAATATTAAAATATAAAACAGCTTTTTACTAAATTCAACTTATTAGTATCATGATGGACCGATGACTTGCATAAAGTTGCTGGTGATGGCTCATTGAAAAAGCGAAGTACCCAGTGTTGCCACCTTAGGCCTTTTGTAGCTAGATCTAGCTCTTTTTAGTATAGGTGAACTCCTTTTTAACGATTTAGCCCGAAAATAGCAATCGAGCTCTTTTTCACTGTCTTAAAAATACTACCAAAAATGGAGTTTTCGACATGCTAACAATTACTTTTTTGCTATTACATCGGACATTACCTTTTTTTAGATGCTGATGACAAACGGCTTCATGGCAAGATTATTTCAGCATTTTAAGAACATAAAATCTTTAGACGCTCAATCTAGCCCTTTCTGACTTCTCAAAAAGCTCTTTTTCTAAAACTTAGGCGGCAACACTGGAAGTACCAGGATAACTTGCTAAGCTGGGGAAAAACTATAATCAACATTGGACTACGATAGGTTGAACAGAGAGCAGCATAGTTTCCATTTACATTGACGCCGTTAACATTGTTTAATATAAAATTTACTATCAAGCGAACTGCGCAAAAACATGTTCGTTCTTTTGATAGTTTTTTTTCATTTGAAAGGTTGAATAACAGTAGATATTATTTGATTATTTAAATAAGGAAATTGTAAGTTACGAGGCTGAAGTCAGTTAAATATCTGCAAAGCAACAACATGATATTATTAACATAATAAAGTGTGTCATGGTAATTATAGTACAATAAAATTATACCTGTATATAGTGATGGCCGATACCTATTAAAAGATGATCAGACATCACCTCTCTGATTTTGATACAGAATGAGGTTGCTAACGATAAAGTGTTTACCAACAAATTGATATCTCATTATACGTACCAACAAAGCAAAAGTGAAACATAATAGAATTTACTTTCCGAAAGGCGTTGGATACGATGTTATTTAGTAATAGCGCGTTAAAGTGCGATCAGATACAGATCAAACGTCATCAGCCTTCAAAGGAAGAAAAAGTCTTCTTTCACTTCGATATAATCGTGTCATTCTCACCCGATATTCTGATATCTTTGAGCATAATCGATGTTTGACTTCACCTTTTTACATGAATAAGCATTTATCGATGTTCATTAGCGAAAATAATTGTACTACTTTCTTATACCTTATTTGGTTGTTGGCGAATTGTGTTGCACCATCAACTTCAATTTCTTTATGTTAAGCGTCCGGTAGTAAAAATAATAAGGTATACGACGGAATCAAACGAATAAATAGTTAGTCTTCTGTTTTATCATAAAACGAATTGTTTAACAACAACTTACCTAATTATAATCAGTCAATTCTTTTAAAGCTCAATTGAAAAGGTATTTAATTGATAAGCAACGTTCAGGCCAGTAGCGGTCGTTCAATATATATCATTTTTGTATGTACATAATGTATTTATAGACAAGGATATACTAAACTATCTATTACTTATAATAATTATGATATATATTTATTACTTATCTTAGATATCTATTACTATTATTTGATAATATTGATGTTTATATATATGTATTATATTTATAGTGTAGATTCACATTTACTACATATTTTGTAATTATTCTTATGCGCATATAGCATTTTTATTTAATTTTCTTTTTATTTCTTTTTTTTTGTCTTTGGTTCCACTGCAAAACAGCGCCTTGACAAAACTGTCTTGGCATTAGCTGAGTGGCCACCATTTTGGTAGCATTATAATTATTTTTAGTATTAAGGAATTAACATGTACAATTTTATTGCGCCAAATAAATATTTTTCTTTCTTTTCTTTCTTTCTTTCTTTCTATTATTCAAGGGTATAACTATAAATAAATAAACTTAAATATCCACTAACATTCACACAGCGCCATCTAGCCTCAAGTTAAGCGTGAAGCCTGTATTATGGGTACTCAACAACAAATAAACATACTTATATACTTTTTTTAGTAAATACATATATACTATACCTAGAAAACACCCAGACCATTACATATATGTTTGTACTGCCCGGGAATTGCCCTTGGTGTAGCAGCAGACGTCTCGACCATTGCACCACATGGATCATCAAAGGGCATTTCTGAAAAGGTTAAATAAAATCACAGGAAATCATGTAGGTACCTCTCCTAAGGATTCTACAGCTCTAGATTGCATTTATACGATCAAATGATAGTGAATTACATGCAGTAACTCTATTTTATCATTGTAAAATTATACGTTACCTACGATTTATAAAGCACTTTCTATCTGATCCAATCAGTGTTATGGTTCGCTTAAAATATTTGGAAATAATTTATTGGGTGATGCAACAAGTTCCTGTTATTTAGCTTTGGGATGCTAAAGTTGAATTCCGATCTTATCTGATAGGGTTACGCGTTCAAATTAAAATGGAAGATTAATTGTTTATCATCGATTTTAATTATTATTACTCTAGGAACCGTGATTTTACTTAATTGTAATAACATCTTATATTATAATATATCTTGGTGCACACTACGTTTACGTGTTAGTGTAATTTTTACACTTGATAACTAAGAGGATCGAATGTCATAAGGAAGAGCTAAAATAATTTATGTTAAAAAGAATCCTCCCCTTTTTTTGAACTGACTACTGCTGTTGGCCGCAGATAGCCTTTACAGCTTCACCGGGCAATTGGTGAGCGCAGATGGCTCTCAGCCTTATCAATCCACCCCTATCATTAGATGGTTAATCTTTTGTAAGATGAATAAGCCAGCATTTTCGGAATAAAACTTTCAAAATAACTTAATTTCCAACTGATCAGGGCGCACATCATGAAATTATTTTTTAAAAGATCATCTTCGGTTTTCATTATCATTAATATTATTTCAGGTAGATAAGTGGTCATTGAACTGAAGTTCAAAAGTTATGTAAATAATATCGTGCGTAGGCGGGTAATATTGCAATACAAATTGAAACACCAGTTTTGGTTTTCACGCGCCGTATTAAGGTCGAAATAACATTGTAACAAGTTGCACGAAGCATACCCCACAGATCGAATCCCAACTACTAGTGATTTACCAGAAAAATGACGAAAGCTCGCCTCGTTTTCGGGTCATATCTCGCTGTTCCTATACTCGATGTCGGATAATTGTTAACATTAGTTACAATCGAAACAACCGCAATCCGCATGATAGCCACGGTAACGGGCGCTTTTTTGCTAGCGCTCGTTTAAATTCAGACAATTGAACCCAAACAAGAAAGTGGTTAAGCTAAATTTGGTTGTCTACAAATTAGGTCATGGACCCTGTATAAGAACACAATGCATCCGCTATTTAAATAAAATATTTGATAGTGTTGCAGTGGTTCTGATTCGAATTAATTGTAATGATGTCGTCAGCTTCGATTTAGAAGCTTTTGTGATGACCTTTTTCTTATAATATAAAGCGTTTAATCATTGTATTTAAATGCATTGTGCATACATGTAACCATTACATTATCTGTAATGTAACATAGTTAACATATTTTTAATAAGTTATATTATTCCATAAAGAATAAGGAATAATATACATATCTGTAAAGCGGCTTACCCGTTCAAATATTAAAACATAATTTCAATAGGTAATAAGCCCCCACTTACTTCGGAACCATACTCACATATACATCTACAAAATACTACCGAGTAGTACTGAGTTTCTTGTTGGATTCATCTCAGTAGATAACTACAGTCCGAACCTGTAGCAGCTTTATTTGTCATTCTAGGTATTTAAGGACCTAAATTGAATAAAGAATTTTGATTTTAAATATAATATTTAATTATCTTAGTGTTACGTATAAATAGTCGTCGTAAATGCGTCGTGCGTGGTTGAGCAGTTATTATACAATTGTTCTTGAGTTTATTTATTTATCTGAAATAAAAATATGACTTTTAAACTAATTTACACTCACCAGTTGGCGTTAACAGCACGGAGCTATTTAGATGTGTATCAAGGATAAGGCTTTCAGGACGATTTAGATCTAATAAGGCCGACTGAAAACCTAACTGTTTTGCTCTTGCTTACTTGCTTTTATGCTTTAAATCTTAGAGTATACTCACTCTGAGCTTTACATATACGTATAAGTAGTTTTAAGTTCAAGGTTGGGGTCGGCAGTGAAATTACTTTATATCGTATGCATGTAAATATGTCTCAAGTTAGCAAATATTGCCGGTATCACAAATAAATAACAATTGGTTTTTGCTTTATTGCGATTTTTATGTCTACAAAATCACTTGTAGCAGAAACTAACCATCAAACTAGTACTTATTCAATAAATAATAACATAATTGCAACATACATACAACACTATGAAAAATACGTGTATAATAGCAAGCAAGTACATTATTTACGGAATGCGGTAAAACCGTTAATCCAACTACTTTCAACGTTATTTCCCAAAACGGGAGAGGCATGAATTATGAAATAACGAAGCTACACGGGCCGCTCCCTTCTTCCCGTTCAACTCGGAGTTTCCGGAACTTGAATAAGTTATGCCTCTGTAATAGGCACCGTTTCGTACAAATTTAATTTCGGTCGATATGGGAATAGACTAACTATGAACAATCGTACACACATCTGATGAGTTTTCTCGTAAGTCCATAGTGTGTATCCCGCAAATGAATCATACGCCGTAAGTTTATTTTTTGATGAGCAATTACTGCGAGAACCGTACCCAGTTGGTGTAATGGTTGAGATGTCAGCTATCACACCAAGGTTAACCCTTGGTTCGATTCCCGGGCAGTAAAAACATTTTGTGTAAGAACATGTCTGTTTATATTGGTCTGGGTGTTTCTATGTATAATATGAATGTACATATTTACAAAAAAATATAAAATGTAGGATTTCGCGTTGTTTAGTACCCATTATACATACAAGTTTCACGCTTAACTTGGGACTAGATGGCGATGTGTGAATGTTGGTGGAGATATTATTATTATTTATTATAGTCCACTGCTTAATTTTGTTTGCTCAGCATAAGAATTTGAAACCATGATCTACCACGTTGGTCCAATACGATTTGGCAAGTCACCATAAATCTTTATTCAACTGGATTGCATATTCTTTAAGGCTATGAAAACGCAATTTTTGTATTAAAAAACAATATGCAGTTTAGAACTGCATATTGACTACATAACAAAATTAAAAGTAATTCATCATAAATAACGGATGTTGTTGAAATGACAGTAGCGAGCCTTAACAATTCAATCAATAGCAAGTTTTCACGCTTCAATCAATATATCCATTTAACTTGCATGAGGCTTCCAATTTAACTTTTGTAGTACAATCGGTTTGAAGGAGCTATTAATAGGTACTATTATACCATTTAAGATGTAAGCACCTGGCCAAGTTTTCCAAAAGCTAGCGGTTTCGGGAAGCCTTTTTGTAGGTCTATTATTATTGGTCTAGATGGGAAGCTTAAAAGTTACAATCGAGTCGAAATTTATTATATATTGAATATCATGTTGCTGATATAAATTATGATATTAAAATCTCGTAGTGTTCCGAGAGCTTTGTGTATGCTTAATTGATAAAAGAATAATATGTTTTTCGCGTGAAACGTATTTTTTTTCCCGTAACCATGAAAATTGCCTTCATATGTTATGGTACATTGGAGTATAAGGACGGATCGTCTATATTCTCCAATGTGCCCTGTTGCTTTAAAACGATAGCCGATACGGTTTTAAAAATCAAATGTGGTTTAGTTACAGAAGAGATTTTGAAAATATGTTTAATTTGCACATTGTATCCAACATTAGAAAGAAAGATAAAATAAACATGATTTCTAAAAAACAGAATTAACACAAGTTTATTTTAACCAGATCTTTAGATATAATCGACTTACGGGAAAGCCAATACGACATGCAGCTAACCTAATAATAATTGAGAATTTAAATAGTGGTATCAGCATCATTCATTCACGGTGGTCTTGAGTAGAGCTTTTCAATCATCAAACATCAGCAAGTTTCTTACTGTGTATATAAAAGGACCTTGACTTTCTCTTTCACTTTTATTTTTGTTCTCCTCACCGCATCGTACCTTTTATATACTTGTTCATCGCTTCATGTTATTTGACAGACAATACCTACACCCTTGAAAAATGTTTTAAATATCTAATCATTTGATCTGTCCATGTTAATTAATTAATAGTTGCGTTGACTTGATTTCATTACAAATAATCACTCTCCCTTCAACCTATCGCAGTCCACTGCTGCATACAGGTCTCCCCATTTTTGCGCCAGATAATCATCATTTCATATAACGATTTTTTTTTTTTCGAACTGACTATTGCGGTTGGCCGCAGATGGCCTTTACAGCTTCACCGGGCAAGTGCCGAGCACAGATGGCTCTCAGCCTAACCATATAACGATCCATTTGGTGTTTGCGGTTGAGAGGTCGACTGCAATGCCAAGGGTTCCGGACCGGATTCGATCCCCGGGCAGTACAAACATTAGTGTGCACGACCATGTCTGTTTGTAATGGTCTGGGTGTTTTTCTATGTATAATATGTACAATTTACAAAATATTATATATAAATATGGCTACACGCTTAACTTGGGTCTAGATGGCTCTGTGTGATTGTCAGTGGATATTTATTATACAAAGTGTCCACTGCTGAACGAAGGCGTCCCCTAATGTTTTTGACGCAGGTTTTCATTGCCTTGGCATAACTATACAATATTTCCGTTATATTTATGACGTGAGGATTCAAAATTTCTAGGATCTGTTAGGTAACACAGTTCAGTGATATTTTAGAAGACCTAATGCAAGTAAAAAAAAATGAACGTTGCATTTTTTAATAGTGTTATTTACGGTGGATAATGGTTCATCTATTCACAATCTTTTTCCTAGAAGTCAGTGTGCCTTTAATACAACAGAAGACACTTTGTAAATATTTATTATTTATTAAAATAAATAACAAATATAAATAAATAATAAATATACTTACATATTGTGATTAAAATTAATAATTATGATAATATTCTTCATTGCTAATCGTAGTTACTCAGACAGTCCACGTACTGGCACCTAGTCATATTTTGGCCATTTTCTCTTTACTCAGCAACGTGACACTTATTACCCTGGATGATGGACGAGGTGCGTGGGCAAAGCGGACATCCTTATATAAGCGAAGACAACGTTATAGCTAGGAATGTCATAGCAATTTGCAACAATGACCTAACAGCGCGGACTCAACTGGATGCAACACAACCTGGTTTTAAAACTATGATTAGCGTAAACCTGATACTCGTGTAACATGACTGGGACAACGTACGGCTTATTCGAGTTGAATAGACTTTATGTGTTGTTTATATTATTTAAACTGGAACACATTTTCCGCTTGAGCCCCTGACACGATGGCTCTTATTTAGTAATGGCAAGGAAAAAACTGAGACACAATACAAAATGTCCAATGATGATTAAATACCTGTGTATGACCATCTATCTGAAAAAAAAACGTATTTAAACAGTATTATTGGCTAATATGAATTAATAAAATTAGTATCAAAAGGTTTATAAAAAAGGTAGGTGCTCAAATCAAATTATGAAGTATTTTGTATTTTTTTACTTTCTTTTATATAATCACGGTTCTTCTATATTAAACCATCGATAGTAAATTGCATCTTGTTTTTGTCTTTTAACCAGTTCTTCATTTAGCTTCAAATTTCATTTGATAATTTTATAGTCATGTTTCACGAATTCTTCCTAACTGGTGTCAAATCTAAATAAATGTACATTGCACTAGAATGAAACTATATATTTGATTATTATTTGTCAGTCCTGGTGTAAACCATACAATACAAACATTAATAATTCTTAAATAAATAAGCACCTTCTGCAATTTAAAAATAAATGCCGTGTCATATTTCACCGCCATCTCATCCGATCAAAAGATTTATGTTACTCAAGCCCTTATTTGGCTTTACTATATCAATTAATTTTGTTTACTAACCAGTGGGATATGCCAAGGTCGACTTGTCACTGAACAAGATTGCAGTCTAGGTAAGCAGGTAGGAACAACCAGCGTGAAATGTAAAAATAGCGCAAAACCTTAAAAGTGGTTGCAGAGCCTACACGAGTTTGCTAGCCATGATTAATATGGCTCATTATTTGCCTGCCACTCGCCAATCGTCGTTAGGGGTAATACGACTTGGAAAATGNAAATCTGTTACAGATACTTTTGAATCGTCTATTGTTATTATTATCATTTTTTTTGTGACTCTACCACCGGTTCGGAATAAGTAGGTACTTTTCTCACTTTCGCTCGAAGTCCACGTTTCGGCACCATAAAGAAATATGGGAGATACTAACGCCCTGACAAGTGGAGTTTAGTGGCCTTTGTGATGTGAGACATTCAAATTTCACCCAAATTTTTTGAAGCCGATCCCTGGCGGATCTGGTTCTATCATTCCAAATTAAATATCTCATATCGTACCTCCGGAACTGCAGTGACACTCGATTTAACTACAATAGCATACAAGTAATTAAACGTGTAACTATCTTAGAACTTCCTGCTCCCGGCGGGCGTGAGTTGACGATTGAGTCAGTCAGTCACCTCCGACCCCTTTTAATTGTGCGCCAAGTGGATAATAGCGTAATGGGACGAGTGCAGGAAGGGACACATAAGATAATTTATTGATCAGCTGCAAGACTTTGACTTTACTAATTATATTGGTAATTCGCTAAATGTGGGACATAAATCACCAAACAATGGATCTTGATACAAAGTTTCTTAACTTTGTTGTTGGTTATTTAAATTAACATAGGTACGTAAGTCCTATGTGATGTGAGAGCGTCGGTTGCTCATTAGTGTGGTGTTGCCTTCCAATCTGGAGGGTGCAGGTTCAAATCCAGCTACGTTCCAACGTCTTTTCGAAATTATATGTACGGTTATCCGATGCCTTTACAGTGACGGAAAACATCATGAGCAAACCTACGAACGTCTACGAAGAAATTCAAAGGTACTGCGTCGTCGTCTAATCCGCACTGGACCCGCGTGGACCTATGCACCCTTTACTGGGTAGGTCATGCCCTAACGTATAAAGTATAATGAGCTGATGATGATATTAGTTCTGAGAGCTACGTTGCATATTTGTGAATTGTACTTTTAGTTACCTATGATAATGAACGGTAAAAAACTCGTAAGTTCTATAGTTCGTGTAGGTAAATAAATGGCATTAATAAACTCCCATGGTAACATATTGTTCATATCATATACATTTAGGTACTTTCATTTAAATTAATTTCATTTTCTTTCATTTAAACAAACCCACGTTAACATCTCAAAGAAACCTGGCAACAAAGTGAAAAGAGCAATTAGCTCGTTGGGACTTAAATTAACTAGTAAAGTTTTAAAACACAGTTTGCTCAAAGTTGTTATGAACGTTTTTTGAACTCATAATAATTTGCATGTTGCAAAAGTTACTGTCGTGATGAAATTTTCAGACTTTCCGACTACATTGTTAATTTACGGCTTCGTTCTTCTTAACTGTTGGTTTAAATCTTTAATACTAACTTTACAAAAATCAACGGTCCTAAATATAAGGTAAATTAAAAAAACAAATTTCGAACGCAGATGTTTTGTCTAATATTTATCACTTTACTTTTATTTTCATTTTTTTTTAGTATTTGTACATACAATTTATTTTTTCAAATATTTTAGTTCACTTCATCCTATCCTGACACAGACTATCCTGGTGGAAGAGACGAGATCTTAGATAAAGCGGGCTTTCCCAGAAAAAGCGTATTCATTCGTTTTTTGAATACGCAGGTTCGATTGCATTTATTTACAGCACGCATACTGAGGTACTTAGATTTTTATGACCTCGCTTAGATTATATTACAAGAAGGTATTATTTATGTATGTAAATACATAGTGCATAGAAGACTGTATAGTCTTCACTAATACTGTGTCTAGAATACAGGCTGTATAGCCTGTATTCTAGAACGAGACTCAAGCATTGATCTTAATAGAGAGAGTTAGAAATGGATGCCGCTTTTAATCGTATATAGCGCTGTCCCTTTCTAACTCCATACTTATATAATTAAAGATAAACGCTTGAGTCTGATTTTTGCAATTGGGCATTAGAGTATAAAATTCAAACCATAAAAACTGAAGGAGTCCAATGATGTAGTTAATGTCATTTTTAGGTAAGCACATACCCACTTAATGTTAACCACTTATCATGTATAAGTGGCTAACATACTACTGGGTTATTAGACCATTATTACTTAATTATATACTATGGACAATGCATGGGCTACATGCATCGTCCATAGCTTCCTCTTTTATACTTATTTTTTATTTTAACGATTACTAATTTTGCTAGACGAATTGACTGCCTGAGAGTTCTCAAGCATTAAACGTTATACATTAAATGCTTGAGAACTTTTGTTTTATGGCGACATTCATGATAATCTTTTTTTTAATGCGTTGTTTTAGTAAAATTAACTTTTTTTAAATTATCAAGTTATAGAATATATTGAAGTTTACCTAAGCATTTCGTACTTATCAGTTATGCAATGCACTGATGCTAGATGATCATTGCCAAGGAAAAACGCCAGTTAAGCTCCTGCGGCCTACAGGCTCTTGCTCTTCCTTTTCTCCTAATTTATCCCTACATGTTTTTTTTCTGTAATAAATATCCACAATAAGGTATCAACCGTCCTATGGCTATTGTCATTTTCATTATATCGGAAGTTTATGTCCATAATTAATAACATGCAACCAAACCAGGGTTTGTGTCTTTGCCTTATTATATTCTTTTAGGGGAACATTTTAAAAAGCAGATGACTGTATTTAATTTGTTTTAATAAGTCTTTATATAAATTCAGTCAGTATATAAATAAGTCTTATATAAGGTCAGTTGTAGGGGGAAAACTTTTCACTCCCTTATAGGATTTTTTAAGTCAGTAAATACCGCTGTTTCTTCCTAGTTGTTTTAATTTGTTTCTCCTTATATAACGATGTTTTATCTAGGGAATAAACACATTCCTTCCCTTGTATAATTTGAGTGAGTGAAGTTATCCAGTATAGTATATTTTCCAACATAAGACCATGTCGAGACTATTCCAAAAATAGCTATAAATGTTAATATGTCGACAACGACGAAGCGAGAGCGAACTCCAGCATTCATCTCTGCCTAATTAGGAGTACATTTTGTGCGCGGCCGACATTGTGAATGGAAACCAGCGCCAGAGGATTGAATAGAATGTTAATATAATTTTGTACGTATAATATTTAATGGAAATTGTATAGCAATACTTGTATTTATTTATTATTTATTGTTTATGCACACATACAAAATAGTCAGAACAATATATAGTGAGAAAAAAAAGTACAAAGGTACTGCTTATTCCGAATGGAATTTCTTCCAGCAGTCCTAAACAGGAAAAAAAACATACTGAGACAGGCAGACAAAGTGCGCAATTAGTAATTGCGCACTTGCCAATTACACAAAGAAACTATTACATAAATACATATTTAACTAAGTTTGTTACCTGAAACCTCACATTCATATATAAATATACAAACATATAAATATATACATACACTAACATAGATATTTACATGTATAAAGACAAAAAGAAAACTTATAGCCCATGTGGCTATAATTATTTAATGTATAGGGATAGTGGGTAGGTACAGTAGTGTCTCCGTGCATTAAACATTTTATTTTGCCTGAAGATTATGTTAGAAGGAAAAAATTATTTTGTATTGTTATGAGTGCTCCCATGTAAAATACGTATAAATGTTAGTAATATATAGGATCGGTTTAAGGTAACACTGAATTAAGCTATTTAAGCAGCTCTCTATAAGATTAAGATTATGATAATATAAAATATATCTACAGTCCATAGTATAGCTACACCCACAGACATCCGAATATACAATTAGACTGGACAAACCGCCAAGTTTATAGGCAGTCCCAGTGTCGCAATTTCTTTTCGGTTCTTACCTGTGAAAAGTTATTCTATTACTCGGTAAATTTACTCGATTCATTGTGATGATGGCATGTTACAATTGCACAGGATGGCATTTTGGAAAAAAAAACGGTAATTTCTTCTAATATTCGTGCATCTTGACTCGCTCACAGAGCGTAAACTGGCAGCCAGTGTATGCTCGTTGAGCTTACATTTGTCGCACTTTAAACGTGGCTTGCCCCATCTCTTGTATTGAAAAATCTGTGGCTACACCTCTGTTGTTGTCGTTCGTTAAAGCTCTACGAGCAGGTAAGGCTAACCTCAACCCCAAAAATGTAAGTTCAAAGTAATCACAGTACGTAGCAAGGACTGAGTACCTATAGGCATCACAAATCATTCGCATTCTGAGAAAAATACGGCAATGTTATAATAACTACTTAACGGGAACCTACCTATATACCTGTCAGTGTCGAAGAACGGATTCCCTTTAAACCAGGCTAGTTTGGCAAGAGTAACGTGGATCACAGAACCGATGGCCGTTGGAGCAGACTAGTTCTGGAGTGGAGACCGCGTCTTGGCAAGCGTAGCGTCGTTCTACGACTCCGACCTCCGACCCGATGGACAGTTGCGAAATGTCGCTGGTGGAGGCTGGATGAGGAAAGCGAAGAACCGGCAAAATGGGGGAGACCTATGTCCAACAGTAGACTGCGATAGGTTGAAAAGAGAATGTGGATCATCTGCCTCGATGATCCATTGGTAAGCTAGTTTTCTGAACTATGGAAGTGAAAATGAATGACGAAGTGACCTAATTACAGCAGCAGACTGTGATTGGTTGACAAAAAAAGTTCACTTACAGCAGTTACAGCAACATTAAACGCTATTTTCTACGTTATCTGTAATTACTTATTCTAAGATCGTCAAAACACCTTGGACGACCAGAATTGATTTAATCATTATCTAACTCAAATGGGTTCCCCAATAAGCCCTCCAGTTCGTCCTTGAAGTCGATACAGATACAACACGAAGTTAGGAACGTCTCATTAAAGCAACCTTGACACGAGTCGTGTGTCCCATCCAGTTCTCCAATTCTGCTAATTTATAATGCGCTAATAGGATCTTATTTGTGCTTCAATAGAAAATAATAAATTATATTAATAATAAATTTTACACTTATTTTTTCTGTTTTATATTAGGATTTTAATTAGTAACACATGACAACAATTAATTTTAATATATAATTATCATTAAAAACTATTAAAATTTAAGGTATACATACCGGGATACCAAATTTACGGCGGATTGAAAAATGTCGTAATGAAGTAAAACGTGTAATGTGAAATAAATTAGTGGAATTGAGACCCAGATGCTAAATAATTGGATGTTAGACTTTGGCAACCTTACAAGGTTTAGACTTTGATTAGGAACGAGGAGAAATGTGACCGTTGTTACTGAACTGTGGGAAACTGATTCAATAAGTGACTAAATATTTTACTACCTTTGGTAGTTTCGGTCTTCTTCTCATCTTCATAGGTAATATTGGTGTTGATATGTAAAATGTGTAGTGTGTGTGTTAGGTAGGTAACACCGATTTAAAAATATTCTTAAATCTGCCTACCCAATTAGGAAGTTATTGTTATCTGCGTCTTACATCTTTTATCTTGCTTTCCTATTTTCAGTACGTAGACGACGATAATGGGTTGACTGATGGTGATAAAATCTTTCATTTAGCTTAATTTTTTTATTAGGGTTCTATAGAAGAATAGCAAAAAACGGAACCCTTATAGATTCGTCATGTGTCTGTCTGTCCGTCCATATGTCACTCTTTTTCTCCGAAATTATAAGCAGTAAACTGTTCAAACTTTTTTAGTATGTATTAGGTTAACCGCTATTAGGTTTTCACATGTAACTTGAAAAAATAGTAAATATGTTTTGAGGTTCCCCATACATCGAACTATGACTGAAAAATGTTATCGGCCAATTCAAAGAGTCCTACTACATCCATATCATTATAACTGGATGAGCTGAGAAGAGATAGGTACTTACTCGTAAATAGCGAAGTCTCGAAATATAGGACGGCCTTAAGTATATTTTTACTTGGTGGTAGACTCGAGATATTTTTCTTAGGTCTACCACCTACCTAAGGGACGATATCTGACACTGCGGTGGTACCTACTCAGACGACTCAGTATGGATTTTAGTAATCAAAACTTTAACTTAACTTTTTTAACCGAACTGTAAATACTAAATAAGTTAGCAGAAGTCCGGTGCTCATTTCGAATCGAAATATTGGAACTAAAAAGTTGCAGTAGTCCGGTCAACCGAACTAACAACCGGACTACTGCTACTAGAGGGATTTTACCACCGCGTATATCGTTAAACATATTAAAAGTTGTGAAACTCATGTTTCGTTCGACGATAAGCATAACCAAAGCAGTGCGGTACCTAAACCATAAATAATAAGCTCATAAAACTGTGCTTCCCGCAAATTATTGGGGTTAAACATCCTCTGCCCTCTTAATCCATTTCTGCAGTTATGTTTGATGGATTGACGATTTACATTTCTTTATGAAGTACAGTCGTGAGAAAAAGTTTATTCTGAACATTAATTTTTTAAAAATACTTTAATTATACCTAGTAATTATGCAATTACCTGAAAAAAATCTTATTTTGTGAGGGCAAGCAGGTGTTTCAATGACTTAACTAAAAGTGTAGATGTTGACTTATTTAATACTACAACCTTGCAACTTAAGCGGCAACTTGCAATTTTTTTTTATGCAGCAATAGTGTAACGATGTTTCTTTTTGTGTTAAAAATTTAACTTTATACTTTGTGTTATATATATGTGGAAACTTTTAAATGGCCTTCAATATTTATATTTATTATGTGTCTAAAATAACATTAGCTGTAAGTTTTCCTAAATGTAAAATAAAATAAAATAAAAAAATCTAATATAAAATCATACAATTATAAATATATTAATTGATGAATGCATTTAAGTATTTTACTTCTTCGACACTAAGCTGTTACTCCACTGCTTATCTCCCTATATAGCATTTGTATGGCTTATTTAAGCCTCACATTTTTGTTTCAAATATACAGGATATGTTGTTTTGTTACACGTATAAAAGTTTAACGTCAAGTAAAAACATGATTGTGATTTAAAGTTATAATTGTAACACCTCTGCGCATAACGGTACAATGCGTGTGCGCTGTTTACGTCTGCGCATGCATGTTTACTTTGCGGGCCACGTGCACTAATTATCCCTTATTACTCAATCATATTGTGTGCTATATTCGCACCTATTGTACCAGAACGGTACAACTTTGTTTGGTCGACGGGTATTTGTTGGTAAAATGAGGAAAACATTTTGCAAAATATAACTGTTGTCAGTTATATTCATCAATCAAAATGGATCAAAGATCTACTTGGGCAACAATTATTTATGCCCAAGTGACATTAAATCTATAAAGTTGGGCAGGGTCTTGAACTTCCTAAAAAGTGCCCAACTTTAAGATGAACTCTAAAATGGGAGCAAGTCTCAAAATATCTTTTAGGTCGAAGTAATTAAAGATCTGTATAAGTCTAAATAGCCCCCAAAACCGAAATAATAATATATTGGATTTGCGAAACCCAACTATATCATAACTATAAGGCCATTATTTTAAATAAGTCTATCATATTTATAAGCCTGGACCTGATAACTATTGGTGGAAATGGGACACATCCTTATATAAGGACTTGCGTTTCTATACGAGCAGTTAACAGAACGAAGAAAGTCTTTGCAGTCTTTTAAAATACGTTGAACAACTTTTATATTTTTATTTGCATTTATTTACTAGTCACATGGTTTTGCATTGGTGTTATCTAAAGCAGTACATTGATCACGTGACACCCAGCAAGGGCACTGCAAAAAAGACAGAAATACTTAAGTTTATTTATTTATACTTTAAGTGCCTCTTCAATCCTGAAGGTTGGACGTCAACTTCTTGTACTCGGTCAGCTCCTTGTATTTAAAAAATAGCTAATACTAATTTAACGATCTACAACTTTCCAAAACTTTGAAAGAGTTTTTTGACGATAAGGAGTTGTCCTTATCGTCAAAAAACTCTTTCAAAGTTTTGGATGCTATTTGCAAGTGGTGGAATTTTGGATGTTTTATTTTATTTGGTGTAATCTGTAAGTAGTAAAAATACATTTATTCATCAAACAACGTAATACAATTAGTGTAGTATTTTTAGCGAATTATCCAATTTAAAACCAGGTCGTTAGTCACACAGTTTCTTTTAAAACGGATATCGATCACAAACACGCTGAACATTCAGCGTATTGTAAACAAAAGTTTTATCGACATCGAGATCAAACAGAGTAATCAACCGTATTTATTTAAGAAAGCGTCGGTTTTCTTTCGATGCTATCTGTGTATTTATTGAAGCCGCCATTAGAGTGATAGATTGGAATCAAGCTTGTAAATTTGTTATTACGAACCGTGGAAGTTAATTATGAACTTGTCTAGTATCGTATCTTAGTAGATTTTTTGCCTTCTGTCTTGGTAAAATGTAGCTTGGTATCCTAAGCAGGCGTGGTTGTAAATTAATTGTAAGTCAATCAGGAATAAGTCAAGCACCATGTCCAATTGAACTAGATTGTTGACATAAATAAAAACTGTATCGCTAAGATACTAAGTTGTTAGCAGTTGCCACCTCGCAGTACTTTGTAGAAAACTGAATAGGTCATAAGATTATCAACCAAGAAAAATAAAATGGCTTATTAAAAAACGTAAACAGTTTATTACAGAATAAGGCACTTCATTTCTTATTAAGATCTACGTGAGTTTATACATACACACTAGGTTAAAATCAATTTTGGCACAAGTTCGTTACTCAAGTATGTGTACTTAGTATTATAATATTTCAGATCATCTCCCACTGTAGTTACTTCTGCAGCATCTTCTACAGATGGCTCTGAAAAAGATATTTCGATTTATTATATGAAAATACAATAAAATACAATATGTGAATAGTCAGCTGTCGATTACAAACTGTTACTTTATCACCCTTTAATTCAAATGTGAAGTCTACAACTTTCAAAAATTACACGCTTGCCAAGGCTTGTTTTATTTATTCAACTGTTCCTTAACCCATTGAAGACCGGCAATCCAGACAATAGAAAATCTATTATGTCTGTCAATGGGTTAAATATTTTATCAGAAAAGTTCTAGATGTTTGTAATTTCTAGATAAAGCTCCGTGAATCATCCTGCATCTACATAATTAGACTCCGTTAAAAATATATTGTGGTTTATCTGAACCCTTTAACCACAGCTAACGGATATACCCAACAAAAACAAAAGATTTTCTATTTCTATCATGGGGTTAAAAGGTTAATTCAAATTTTTGTATCAGTGACATACAATATATCTGAAAACAAATATTAAACGGGTTTTATGATGGCCGCTATAAATTCGAATAACGGAAATTTTGAATATGGTCACTTTCATTTTTAATGTGCAAAGAATCCAGACACAATAGAAAATCTATTGTGTCTGGATATTGGACGGTCAAAGGGTTAAGTAAGTGTTTTCTTGTTGATAACAAAATTACCACCGCACTTCGAGGCAAAACTCAAAATTTCATCTTCACCACCTAGATGAATGGAAGTCCTCGACAGTGCGTTTTTGTTGTAATTTCTTTCCACGAACGACGAAATTGTGGAATCAGTTGCTGCCGGAGATATTTCCTGAGTGATACGACCTGGCGACCTTAAAAAAAGAGCGTATTCCCTGTTGAAAGGCCAGCAACGCATTTCAGTGCCCTCTGGTATTTTAAATGTACATGGGCGACGGTGACATTTACCATCAGATGAGCCGTTTGCTTGTTTGCCTGCTATAGCATAAAAAAACTTGACAAATAATAAATGAGCAATTTGCCAGTATAAATTATCATAAGCTTCACGAAATATGTCTTGTCCATTAATTTTTGCAGACAACTGTTATTTGAGGTTAGCTCCACCTAAACGTTACTACAGAATTTTTATTTCATATCTGGGGGTAAGCGCAATCTTTTATTTTTGGTTTTTTATGTTATTAGTGTACAGAACGGTCTGGACGTTCACCTGATGGTAAGTGATACGCCAGACCATGACAGAGCGACATTAAAGGAGACCAACAACTGAAAGACAGTTATTATTCGCCATCAATGCCGCACTGCGCCCATCACCCGAGATAACAGATGTTTAGTCTCTTATACCCATTAATTTCACTAGCTACAGCGCCCTTATCCCGAAACACAAAAGTGCATAACACTCCTGTTTCACGAGATGATATCTGGCACTGCGGTGGTACCTACCTAGACGACTCAGTATCGAGTAATCTCTTAAAACAGTATTACTAACAGAAAAGGCGATAAATAATATTATTGTAATGCTGTTTCAAGACATGGCGGTAACCCCCAGGTTAAGTATAATAACTAACCCAAATTCTGCCACACAGTCGGCGAAACACGGGCAGTTGCGAGAACACGTGGACAACTTTAGCATCACGCCGTATCCGGTTAGCTGAATTCTCTTTTTTACTTAATTCAGCACGGTACCAAAATGCGGTTTTCCTGTAACAAACAAGTCACAATTTGCATTTATAGTTAAATTTAGAGAACCTTTATTTTCATAAGGAACGAGTTCAATTAAAATGAGATGCATAATTATAACACTAAGTATCAAAAAATTATTCCTTATATAGTGTGAATGAAATACAACTTAAAATCTATCAATTAATATTGTTACAGTCGTTAATATTAGTTAATAATAAATCATAAAAGGGATTCATAATAATTAAATTTAATTAATGATTTTATGTTAACTCGATGAACAAAAGAAAAGCTAATGTACCTGCTGAATCCATCTTTGGCGAAAAAAAATGGTTTAATAATATATGATATTTCATTTATTTCAATTTGGTATGTAAACAGGTAACTTGAAGTAAAGAAAAGAAAATAATGTATAATTGTCCTGTTTTTAAACTATATAATATCATAATTCATTAAAAACTTACTTTAAATGATCCTGAACAATATTGTTTGCAATCGGCATTGATATTCTCTGTAAGGGGTCGCTCATGAGCTGCCCTACTGTTTTTATTGGAGATTTTCTGACACGTAGTATTCTAGTAGGCGTGACGCTATTGGCTTCAGATTTTCTGTGAATTGAGAATTACAAAGAGAAATCAGTATAAATGGCAGTAGTCATAATATTATTAAAAAAATACTGAATACGCGTAGTACGTGGCACGGATGGAAATTCACAACTCACAATACATGAATCTATTGTCTACGTGCGTGCTACGTTGGAGCAGATAAATGGGACAATCATGTACTGTTATAAAATAAGATGTTATGAAAAATAACATAAATTAAGTTAGTGATGTTCTTGTTTTAGATTACTAAACATATTTTTCAGTGTCACTGATGGTACATACATTCTTCTTTAATTAAGTACATGGATACATACAATAAATAAATATTAAAATCCACTGACATTCACACAGCGCCATGTAGACCCAAGTTTTATGGGTACTAAACAACGGATAAACATACTTATATACATTTTTTTTTTGTAATGTATGTAACATTACAAACAGACATGTTCATGTACAAAATTTTTACTGCCCAGGGATCAAACCCGGAACCCTTAGTGTTGCAGTCGACCTCTCAAACGCAACACCAAATCAATTAATTTTGATATCACATATTATAATTAATTGAAGATAACATTTATAATGGAGAGAACAGGCACAGCAGTTTGCTTACATAATCATCAGCTCATTATACGTTCCCACTAAGGGACACCAGCCTTCCGTGTAGTGTGTTATAAGCCTTAGTCGTCCAAGTGCAGATTGGCTTCAAGCAGAACCTTTAAATTTCTTCGTAGGCGCAGGTTTCCTTCACCGTAAGAGTATCTGATAAATGTAAAAATCGAAAATTCGAAAAGAAATATAACAATACCTTTACAATTTAGCAGAACACTTACCAAAATCAACTCTAAGGCATGTTTCGGCTCGGTACAAATGCTCTAAGCAGACATGCACTTGCGCGAACTTCATGAGGAGATTTTTCCATGGACTGATGTCTATTTCATCAGCTATCAAAGGCACCTGGCAAACAAAAAGATATTAAATTGCCTTTGGATTTCTGAAACTTCAATTAAATTCATATTTTTGTAATGTAATAAATATGGGTACCTAAATTTTGATACATTTCTTTAAACTATACATAATTTTTGAAATGTAATGAATATTAGTTAAGGGATATTGTGTAGATACGTTCATATGTACTAGTTATGCTTATGCTATGACTGTATTCTGGGTAGTCAATTATTATTATTGAACGTTGTGACCGAGCAATTTAGATAGATATTATTTATTGCGACTATATTATATATTAACAACTCATTAATGTACTGTATAGGACTATGTACTTAGATACGTACAACATTAATTTTATAAAAAAAAATTGACCAAGCGCGAGTCGGACTCGCCCGTGGAGGGTTCCGCAGCAGCAAGTAACATAAAATAAAATTATTTTATTTACTGAGGCACCTACTACAGCTTTGATATGAAAAAATAGTGATTCACCATTTATGACAGGTAAAAAAAGACTACACACCAGAAATCGTTCAAACTAGAATTCGTTGTTACATTTCATGGTCATGTATATCATTTTTTTATTTATTTTATCAACCCCATAGTTTAGAAATTAGAGGGGGGGGGGGGTCACTTTTGTATGTATGGGGAACCCCAAAATATATTATTATTCTTTCAAGTTTCTTGTCAAAACCTAATAGCGGTTCACATAATACATAATTATACTTACAAAGTTTGATTAGTGTTCTTAGTTTCGGAGAAAAAGGGTGTGACATACGGATGGACAGATAGACAGACTTTACAAACCTATAAGGGTTCCGTTTTACCATTTGGCTACGGAACCCTAAAAGCGGCTTATATTTCAAAGTCCCTACCTCATTAACGTCTTTCCTTTCCGCAGCCAAGCCGTGCTTCTTGAGGGAAGCAAAGTCATCTACAGTGAGCTCGGCAGTGTCCTCTACACAGAACGACTCGCAGTCAAGCCGGATCGAGTGTTCGCCAGTGGACAACGCGTCAAACGGATTCAGCGTGAAGTCGCCCCCCATCGTCATGTCTTGTATAGTTTGGTTTATCTGCTCTATCGATTCGTGTGATCTGGAAGGAAACGTTGAGAAATGTTTCATTGTGAGATTATATAAACAATAAACGAACTTGATGCATAATCTCACTCAAAAAGTGTCCGGGGAAAAATGTTGCCCGTCGCGTAAGTTGGGCAGAATTTTCATTCATAATCACGTCGCTACATGTCAAAGGAACATAGAAGTATGCTCGTGCTTTTGACTTTGAACCCTTTTAATGATTTTTTTTGTCTTTATAAGTTAATGTATGCGTCACTGGTACATTTTTTTAAACAAACAAACACACCAGTCTATACCTATTCACGTCTCATACTTACCTAGTCTCAGTAGTCCAGATGCCAGCAATATAAAAAGAATGCTCCAAAAGGGACATAACCCTGGTATACTCCCACATAGTCTTCTCAGTGCCTACTTGGGCAACCAACGAAAGGGCTTGCGGTGGACTCGTTCTAAGGTTCTTGAGTACTTTTGAAGCTTGTGAATGGCCTCTGGATAGTTTGAGCACTAATTTTGATAGGTACGTTTTGTTGTTCGCGTCGATCTGCAATCAATTGAATTTACTATCTTGCTCTACATACACACTAAGGGAGCATTTAAGTATGACGTAATGAAATTTGGGTTGGGAAGGGAATTGTTGGGTAAAACGTTACATTGCAGTACAAGGGCAAGAGGGGTATTCATCCAACTTGTTAAATAACTTTTTTATTTCAATAATAAACTAGGTAATTAGAAACTTCTACATCGATTCTTTTATGTTTTACAGGAATCCCAGGATTGTATTGTATGCCACCTTTGGTTGGCAAACAAAACTGTTAAAAAATGTTAAAAAATATTTAGAAAAAATCGTTACGTAATACTTGATACATACATATTATACAATGCCTTCCGAAATTATTTTAAACATTATAGAAATCCAGGTCGTTATTACCAATGAATTACCAGAGCATGGTTTTCGATTTAATTATTTATTATTATTTAATACTATGATTGATTTTATATTGTATGTTTGTAACTGATTCGTTAGTAACCATTCTTATTTATCTATGAAATACGCTAATTTTACTATCCAATTAAAAAAAAAGTGAAAACTTACAAAGGGCCTGATTTTTCCTGAAGATATGAATTTAAGTGCTTGAATTAGTAGCATTATCAACTCTTCCGCCGTTTCACAATCTGGAAAATCACAATATTGAATATAAAATTATTGTAGAATATATGTAATACTTAAGATAAGGTCATGGATCATATCTCAAGTATTTTGATTTTATATTGTCGATTAGTGATCTATCTTTAACAAAGTAATGAAGGCAGTTGAGAAGGCACTTTAGAACACTGAGTTCCCATCCCGCACTGAATGGCTATGATTTTAGGGATATATGAGGGCTCAACATACAAGAATCAAATATTAGGACTGAATCTTCTAGGTGGTAGACTCGATACTGAGTCCTCTAGGTAGGTACCACTGCAGTGCCAGATATCGTCCCGTGAAACAGGAGTGTTATGCACTTTTGTGCTCTGAGATGAGGGCACTGTAGCTGCATGTGTGCTGCATTAACGGAGAATACTAACTGTACATCATTTGTTGGTCTCCTTCAATGCCTCTCCGTCATGGTCAGGCGTATCACTTACCATTTGTTGAGCGTCCTGATCGTCCTGAACACTTATCATAAAAACAAATACCTTACCTCTCAGAATATCCCAGAGCTTGTAAGTGAAGTCGTTGCTAGATCCATAAGTGTTATCGCGTTCATACACTTTTTAAGGAGGTTGATCATCAGTTAACACCACACACAACACCAGCTGGACATTCAGCTGTTGTATGCATACATTTTGTCTCGTTAAGTAGCTGTGTTAGTCGTTTGCTGTTGTCTGGACGTTTGGTGCCAGGACCAAAGTTTCTGGAAAATATTTATCGTATTAGCACTAGGTGGTAGTGTCGCTAAGTAGGTAACCCGGTCATTTAGATATTCTCCCTAACAATTTAAAGGCCGGCTCTCGATATCGTATGATGAAGGTTTATTATTAATCCTTCTATTGTACATTACAAGTAATTTTATTGCTAATATTATATTACAATACCCTTATGACAGCTGTTTCCAAATTAACAGCTGTTTGCCAGCCGCAGTCATATCACCAGCATCTGATTCATATTGTGTAACGAACAGACAGACTTCCATATTGCATTACAGGGACTCGCCATGTGACCTACTATCACCTCTTGCTCCTGAAATATATATGCAGAACACATTGATAAAAATGCTAAAATCTACATCAGTATGGTGTTTATCAACTGATTCTTCTTTCTGTGAAATTAAATTTGTATATAATCAAAATAGATGCAATTTACAAGCTATTTTATGAGATTGACGTTATTTAATTATAATTTAGGTTGCGTCCTAAACTGCGAAACTAGACTATATATTTGCATGTTACTGTAAAATTTTATGCAATGAATTGTTGTTGGTGGCTCAATGGTGTGGACTGTTGCCTTTCGATTGGGAGGGCGCAGGTTCAAATCCCGCCACGTACCAATATGATTACGAATTTTGGAAAATATATGTACGTCATCTGACATATGGTGAAGGAATGCACAGTACATAGTAGTCACTATTTCAGTAGCTTCATTTCAAGTCCCAGTCCTGGAACAGAGTTATACTAAAATA
>PQWD01004888.1:0-57788 GCA_019425675.1 Leucinodes orbonalis | reverse complement strand
GTAAATACGTACATAGTAAACACCCAGACCAATACAAACAGACATGTTCATGCACACAAATGTTTGTACTGCCCGAACCGAACACGGAACCCTTGGTATAATAGTCGAAATCTCAACCAATTACACCACAATAGTCGTCGGTAAAAACTTCATACGTTTAGCAAAAAAAGGCTCTAAATAGAAGATACAGGCTAAGCATCGCTTGTTTTATACCGCCTACCATATACGAAAACTGGTAGAGAATGTCTTTAGGCATTAAGTTCGCCCCTTTTGTTAAGGTGCATAAAGTTAAAATAAATAAATAAACACGGAAGCCAAATTTTTTGTATTTGCGTCCCCCCGTAACGCCCTAATTCGAGTCCCACTCTGGGACGCCCTTAGGCTCGTTGCGTAAATTTTGAGGCTGTGAGCTATCTGCGCTCGCCAATTGCCCGGTGAAGCTGTTAAGGCCATCTGCGGCCAACAGCAGTAGTCAGTTCAAAAAAAAAATTGTATTTGTTTATGGTATCTGATAAAGAGAAGTGAGTTGTTTTCGTTGTTGTTCCAGTGATACAGCGCCATAACCGGTCGCAACCGCTATTCCTGCACGTAGCCCACAATGCACCGCACGCCGGCAACGAGGGTGGACATCTACAGCCCCCACTTTACTCAGCCGTCAACAACAGGCACATCGCTAACTCTGATAGGCGTCTTTATGCTGGTAAAACTTTTATATGCACTATTTATTTATTAACAAAGGTTAAGTCTAGAGGTCTGAGAATTAAGTTTTAATCGTTGTCATCGTTGCAACCTGTAATGCTGAACAAAGAACTCCTACCTAATAACTTTTTACAGACCGATCATATATCCATAGCTTTTCATATCCATTCCAACTACTTACCCTATGCGTCCAGACAACCCGGAAAATTTCCAACATATTAAATGATTCCCAGTTATTCATCCATTTTCCTCTACATATTTCAAACTATAGGCGATCTGTTGTCAAAAACAGCACGCAATTTAATAAAAATATAAATTGTTTTTGCGATTAGTGTCACTCACTTTGCATACCCTACTCATAATCTCTGTGCATGTCATTGTCTACCCGCCACCTTAAGATCTACTAGGTCATCAGTCCACCTTGTTCGGAGGCTTAACTATGTTATGATAGTCGTAACAAAAATCCTCCCCACTGTGAGGAATCGATTCACTGTGGGAAAATTTGACTCTTAACCAGTACTTGATCCTAGCGCTGATTAATGGGTTATACATCTACCACTCTATTGAAGACGCCGTAACGTGCCTTCCGCAGCACGAAGGGTTTCTCGTGATGTTTTCATTTATGTACATAAGCACGACTGTGCACTGTTCGCGCTACGCTATCGAGATCTCAACATGATACTTATGAGTTTGATGTCATGAGTTTTAACCCCATAAATAGGTACTATTCCGTAGTGCTTATTTATGACATTAAAACTCACATCTGGTAGCCTGACATTCTGCATGTGACATAGTTGTTTGGAAAATATAAAATATAAACTAGGTACAAAAACAAACTTGCTGTCCCAAATCTTAGACTAAGTAAAGTAGGGAATTCATTTGTTGGAAGAGGCATAACATTCTTTAATAAAATACCACAAAATCTTTAACCAGTTTAAATCAAAGATTAAAAAAACCCTCATGAAAAAAGGTTACTATACTACTATAATACTTATCGGATAAAGATGTGTGGTCTTGCACTTAGTGTTCCAGTTACAAAATCTTTGTAATAAATTATTGTAAAGCTATGTGTAGGTAAATGACAAAACTGTAACCACTGATATAAAAAGATTAAAAGAGTAACTCGAGTTTCTTGCCGGCTCTTCTTGAAGACCCTACTTATTCCGAACCGGTGGTAGAGTCACAAAAAAATATGATAATAATAACAATTGACGATTCAAAAGTATCTGTAACAGATTTATTTGAATAAAGATTTTTTTCTTTCTTTCTTTCATATATTTCTGTACTTAGAAGGGCACTTTCAGGTATCGAAAGGATCAATAGTGTGTATATGCATTTGGATAAGTTGAAATATTTGTAAAATCATTGGCGATTGAAAATAGTAATTATTAAGCATCTTGTCTTCTCAGAAGCATTAATTCCCCGAATCGGTGGTAGATACAAAAGAGTTTTAATTTATATTTTATTTGTACGATTCAAAGAAGTCTTCTCAAACTAAATTGACTCTATACATATTTTATATTGATGAGTCAGTGGTCTCAAATGCAATTTGGCGGTCGTAACCTAAAACGCTGGATACATAGCTCCAGCGTTCAAAAATTATTCTTTAAAAATGTATCACTCGTATGAAATATTAGGTTCATTTATGTAATTATCTTAAGGCAATTTCAAATTATTATCTTAAAATTTTCAGATGTTGTATCAAATATCGACCGAAGCGTTGGACGAATCGTTAGGGCTCTTGAAGAAAAGGGGGTTCTAGATAATACAATAATAATATTTGTTTCTGATAATGGAGCACCTACAGTAGGCCCAATGAATAACTGGGGGATAAATTTGCCTTTTAGAGGAAAGAAAAATACGCCCTGGGAAGGTGGCGTGAGGGTGCCAGCCTTTATTTGGCATTCATCATTTAGACCTCGAGTATGGGGACGGATTGATGCACATTACTGATTGGCTCCCGACCCTCACTTCAGCCGCCGGAGGTCAATTTAACCGTAAAATCGATGGAATAAACCAATGGGATGTGATATTACAAGATGGTGAATCTAGAAGAAGAGATGTTCTTATTACTATGGAAGATAATGAGTCCAATACTTATGCATCTTATAGAGCAGGAGATTACAAAATCGTTGTTGGTAACGTAACAGGCTTGCGTAATGGATATTATGGATCAGAATTTATGGTGAACAAAGCTGCTCCTCCCGACTACTACTCGGCGCTGAGATCCTGCGTAGTGGCGAGAATTTTTGAGAACATGGGAATGTATTTGGACTTTTATGAAGTTTTTGCAATGAGAGCTGCAACTGAGATTCGGCAGCAGGACCCTGTGAAAGACTCTACGCCGTGTTTGCCTTCTCCAAGTAAGTATATAATAACCCAACGGTAGTAAAATAAAATGTATTATCTTTTACGGGAGTTTATAATGATTTCAGGTAGAGGTTGCCTTTTCAATATTCGTCGTGACCCAGCAGAGAGTCATGACCTATGGGAACGGGCTAATAGAATTGCTATATTACTGTCCAGTCGTCTTCGAGGCTTTTGGGCTACACAAATGAGAAGAGGTCCTACGAATTTACACTCTGAAGCGAACCCTTCTAACTTTGATTATGTCTGGTCTCCATGGCTTATGGACGTAAATAATAATACCAGATTAGGTATGACAGATGCTTCATTTAATAGAAGGCAGGAAAATTTTAAACAACGCGATGCAAAGCGTAATACAGCAGCAAATTTGGTCAGTTGTGATAGCGAAGTGGGTATTAGAAACTTTTTGTGTCTATTAAGAAGTGTGTTTTGATAAAATCCAACATAATGCCACAGAACGAAAAATGGTAATTTGTATAAAAAGTATTAAAGTAAATAACATACCACAAAGCTAGTTATTTATTCGATCAGTATTATAAATCGATACATATCATTCAGTGCGATTTGTATTGCGAAGCCGCGCTGGACTGCAGTCACTATGCTAATTTTAAGTATCGTTCAGTTTTAACAAAGTTCCGTTCAAATGTGTATTATGAAGTATAAAAAAATATTTTGGTCATATCTGGATTTCACACATTGTATCTAAAATTAAAGAATTGAAAATTGATGCCAACTACAATAAATTTGTCAATAAATAATATTTTAACTATCATACTGACTGAGTGGGTAGTCCGGTGATAACCAATCAGAATTTATTGTTGTTTAGTTTATAATTTTGTTAATTAAAGAGTTGTTTTTGTTTTACTTTAGTTAATATTTTAGGATTAAAAGTACATACTTTATGTTAATATGCTTGTGGATGAGTTTTAACTGTCATATTCATTCGATGACTGGCAAAATAAGTTCTAAGAGCATGCTGCAGAGTTCCTTTAAATAGGTTACCCTTGCGAATTCAATAGGTAATAAAATGGCGGTTTCTGTCTTCCGCAATACAATCACTATTGTTTTCTACTGAAATGTAAATGTTGAGTATTTTATTATTTACAATAAATGTTTTTTTTAAATTTGGAACATATTGTAAGAAAATGACTTCAGTACCAGAGAACCTGTAAACATTATCGTATCTTATTGAAGTCCTACAAGTGATAAGGATTTTGCAATAAAATAATAATAAAAAATATGTTTCCCAAAATAATGATCCTATGAAATTCATAATTGTGATGATAAAATATTTGTGTAACCTATTTGTAGACATGTTAAAACCACATTTTATATAATAACCAATATGTTTTCATGGCTATGGGAAAAATACTATCAAGGAACAACAGTATGTGAACAATATTTTTAATGTAAGCCGATGTTACCTGTATAAATAGAGTAATAGTAGTAAGTAGTGTACCTAATGTTTTAAAAATAAGTACTGAACAGTAAAAAGGAAATAAATAACTTAAATTATTTAATTTAAGTTATTTATTTAAACAATAAAACCTACTTGAATGATATTGTAGTTTATTTTCTACATTTCTTAAAATATAATTTTGTTTCTGCTAGTTAGTAAAACTAGTTAGTCGCAGAAACACAATTTCCTGCTCTTGCAATCTGGTGGTTCCTGGTGATATGGGCGAAACACACAGCTTAAATATATATACTACAATAAATGGTTATGTTATGTATGTACGACATATATATATATATATATATATATATATATATATAATATATATATATATATATATATATATATATATATATATAATATATATATATATATATATATATATATATATATATATATATATATATATATATATATATATATAATATATATATATATTATATACTTAATATTATTGTCGTGATTGAGCAAAGAATTCAAATTATATAAACGTGTATGAGCATCCATGTATTGAGGCATTAATAGAATTCAGATAACTTAGTGCAAATCCATAGGAAAATTATTAATCCAATTTCTATTTTTGCTCCATGTAAGAGGTATCGTTCTATGGCGTAATTAGCTATATCTTTGTGTTCCTTTTGCTTTTTCATAATATCTTGTGGTTTATCACCGTCTCCTGCATTTTTCTCAATTTAATCTTCAAAGAAAGAACAGTCAGCATCTATTGGCATATTTAATGATGTGCTTCGCATTTTGATGGTTTTCCTATAAATTTTCATACTACAACACTTTCACAGTTGCAGCAGCTGTGACAAGTGCACTTCACCAAGACATTCCCCATGCACCTGTGTGGTGAAAGCCCCACACAATTCAATAGCACTGTAAAGAAACTCGTAAGAACATTATCCCGAAACAACTTACGTGCAACCAAACTAACCTGCGCATGGCTATGAGTAGGACCACAATTAATGATATTTTATTCACCATGTCACCCGTTAACTCCATGTATATGTTTTCTGAAGTGTAATCGAAATTCTTTAAGGGTTTTGGGTAAATGAGTCATAGACATATATTATTTGGGTTTTCGGGTGCTATTCAGGCTTTTACAGACCTGTAGTCACCTCGACCTAAATGATCTTTTGTGACTCGCTCCCCATTTTAGAGTTTGTCTAAAAGGTGGGCACTTTTCAGGAAACCTGAATTCAGAATCCTGCCCAACTTTATAGATTTGATGTCACTTGGGCATAAAAGAAAGTCGCCCAAGTGGATGTTTCGCTTCTGTTGTAAGACCACAATTGCAAAGAAGGTGCATCGGTGTCTCTTTCTCTTCAAAAACACAGGCTCTTCTTCTATAATAATATCAAAGGCTTTCTTCGCAGAATCTGCAAAAACATGTACTACTTTTATATAAGAAAATATTTTTTATTTTTTAGGTTCTGTTTTACTGCGGGAGAATATCTTATGGTTTTGCGGGTAATACTGCGGGAAACAGCTAATTCTAAATATAAAGATACGTATTCATTAATAATATTGCATACCTATGTAAAATATGCACAGAATAAAATTTGCGAAAATGTCGCAAAGGAAGTCGTTATTTGCGTATTGTTTTTTTGGTACACATTTGCATATCTTAAGTTTTATAATATATGGATGGAAAGTCGTATAATCAATAAAATTTTGTTGTTTTGCGCCCAATATTAGTTTGTTCATATAAACGTATGTCCTTACCTTAATCATTAACACTTTGACTGTATTTTTTTTTACATCTACAAAAACACTAACATAGCGCTTAAAGTCATTAGGTATCATATTATTGTTTGTATTTACCCCACGCCTAAATGGCGTAAGCGATTTTAAAAAAATGGAATCGATTTAGTTGAAACCCTATATTTAACACAATAATATGGGCTTAGCTTATAATTATGGCGCAATAAAATTATTTATTGCGCCCATATTATAAGATTAATAATTGATTAAATAATTTTTTGATTTAATAATTGTGGTACGTAGCGTCATAACGTTACGAATGTCACCATTGCAACCGTGCGAATCATAAGCGGGTCCCTATTAAATGAATAAATATTTACTGACGTTCACACAGCGCCATCCAGATGACATCCTCATGGGCCAGCCCCAAACTAAGCATTCAGCCTGTAATGTGGGGACTAAACAACGAATGGACATACTTATATACTTTTTTGTAAATACATACATATTATACATAGAAATGCCGCTTTTTTACGAACGAACGGAACCAATTTATTTGTTCCACCTTTCTGGTACAACATTATTGTAACAGTTCGACAACGTTCGATTTGCATGTTTCATGGATTAATGATGCTACTATACTACCATGTTATCCTGATGGTAATAGCCTGCCATCGCAGATGCAGTATAAAAGGAATGTCATAGATGTAGACAGCAATAATTTTCTGTGAACACGTCTCGTCTCGAAACTCAGAAGCAGTCCTGGATTAACCTTAAGCAAATTAAGCACTAGCTTAGGCCCCACGTCCAGGGGGCCCCCGACGAAGCACAAAAAAATGAACAGTAGTTTACTGGGAAATCATCATCAGTGAATGCCCGAAAAGCCGCAAGGCGCATTTTTTTTGTAAATAATTAAATGTAGGTACTTTAGTTTTTGTTTTTGTGCACCTACTCCACTTCCAAGTACGTTTAATATATTTTCATCTTATTTTACAAAAAATACTAATGTTTTTCAATAGTAACCTATGCGCGCACTGCAATTATGTTCGGTGAAAATAATTTCATGCATAATCGACTTGCGTTTTTTTCGCAGTGCGCGGATTCGAGTATGTTACTCTTTTTTTTTAATCGTGTAGGTTTTTTTAAAGACAGATTCTTGTTCTTGTGAACAACAATTGTCAATGTGAAAAATCATTAGTGAAAATCATTACCTATGTTGTCAACTACTGCGCTATGCTACTAATTCCTGTTGACATACTGACAGGGGCCCCACAAGTGTGGATTGCTTAGGGCCCCGAGTAGTCTTAATCCGGCACTGCTCAGAAGTGTACCTATAGTAATTCTACCCTACTTCATTGGATGATATCTTCCACTGCCTGGGATATCTCGGTTATCTCAGCATATTATCGTCTGAGAAGACGACATAGTATCTAAAAATAATGTTTTTCATCTGCGATACGGCAACGAATAATTTCTTAACACAGATTATGCCGAATGTTAATGCAGAATCGATCGATAATGACAAGTTATAAGTTTCGAAGTTTGCAAATTTTGACATGAAAAAGTAGTTTTGTTTGGCATAATTTATTTTCTTTAAGGAAATATTATGGTAGAGACAAAACTAATATTTTCTGTTGTTGACAAAGGACTCACAAGTAATGTATGTAGTATGAGACCGATATAATTATCAATAAATAAATAAATGTTGATATCATAATATTTGTAAAATACAAAATAACTCAATGAAAAACGCGATTCGAGGTTCCCTATATAAACTCGTTTAGATGTTACACACGTCAAGTATTACGAGATAGATAGCCGAAGCAATACGTAATCTGTAGTTTACAGATATCAACGTGAACGCTACACTGAATATTGTATTTGTGGATTGCATGTAGAATAAATTAGTGTTCTCCAGCGTTATAATATTAAACGACATAAAGGTATGCTTTTTTTATTATTATTAACATTATAATGTGTGCATGTCAATGTGTTTAACTCGTATTACAAGTTTTTATATAGTAAAGTTGTGGATTCAGCTGTTTTAGTATGTAATTTTTGTATATATCTTATAAACTAAATATCTGCATACAATACGAATACTATATTGTATCTATATAGTTATGGTTTTGATAAAATAATTTTCGAGTATATATATGCAAACGACAGGATATCTAGGATTTATTATACATTATTTTTTATAATTATGTGATACCTTATTTTCATAAAGAATATCTCACCAACCCAAATAAAAAGGGCATCAAAACATTTAGGAAATTTACATCATGACAGATCGTTACCAAGAGATTTAGGAAAAAAGCGACCTTATAATGCAACTGGAAGTCTAGTTGCAAAGTAATGTCCTAATATGCACTTTGCTTCACTCGCTTGCTCACGTAGGCTGTCATGACACCTATGGTTTCTCTCGCTAGCTTATTGGTGTTAGTTTAAAAGTATTCATCATGTAAACGAAAAGTTGTATTTATATTTCGTCCATAAGATGACTGATTAGATGCTAAGGTTCGTTGTCTGGTATTAAGATCTAATAATAAATTATTAAAATAGTTGCGATACTATCGACTGTATACTGTCGGCACCAAATTCGATACTATAGATAAGCATTAACCTTTGTTCAATAGCTAAAAAATACATTTGTAAATATATTGCATAGAAATAAATAAATAGATAACCACTGACATTCACACTGCCCCATCTAGCCCCAAGTTGCTATGCTTCAAGCTTGTATTACTAAACAACTGATTAACATACCTACATAAGTTTTTTTTTGTAAATACATACATATTATACATAGAAAACACACAGGCCAATACAAACAGACATGTTCGTGCGCACAAATGTTTGGCGTAGTAGCCGACGTCTTAATCATTACACCAAATGAGTCGTCAATATGTACTTTTAATTTTGTGTGTGCTATTGATAAAAAAATAACAAATTTACACCAACGAGATATATCATAAATCGCTTTCCTTTATTTCAGTTTAAATAATGGTGTCACATAATTATTTGTATGTTGGACTACTCCTGTTTGCTACTGGAACAGCCAAGTCAACGAGACCCAACATTGTCTTGATAGTAGCTGATGACATGGTAAGTGATGGATGTTACATATTCTGTATGTGTTTTGGTTTTGTGGAAAGTCATGCATGACATACTGAAGCAAGTAAAATTAATTATTAGCATCTACTCTTTTGTATAATTTGACGGAAATTTCTGTTAAAATATAATATAAGATGCTTACATATTAAATTGACGTAACTTCGTACTATATTTCGTCGTTTAAATGTATGCAGCTAATTACTCATGAATATGTGTATCGGAAAGCGAAATTCATTCGTGTTTTAGTATTTTCTTTGCGTCACTCAGTTTACGAAATGTAGAACTGAATTATCGCATTATTTACGAATACGAGTTCCACTGTGGTACCACTGCTGCAGAATAGGCTCGAAGGGCTAATGGTGTTTATAATATCCACAGGCGTTCACACAGCGCCATCTAGCCCCAAGTTAAGCGTGAAGCCTGTATTATGGGTACTAAACAACGGATAAACATACTTATATACATTTTTTTGTAAATATTATACATAGAAAACACCCAGACCATTACAAATGACTGCCTAGGGATCGAACCCGGAACCCTTGGTTTATCAGCCGACCTTTCAACAGCTACACCAAATGGGTTGTCAAAATATAGCGGGGATGTCACAAAAGAAATCACAGCGCGTGTGTGTTTCCAACGTTTTCATTCTGAAAATTGCGACCTGCATAACATTAACAATCCTCGTGGACGGTCGGAGACCAAAGTTGATAATGAAGAATTGAAGGCTTTTGTGGATGCGGATCCATCGCAAACCACGCCCGAGTTGCATACTGCGGTGTTAGTAATAAAATTGTTTTTTATTTTATTTTACTCACTTGAAACAAATTGGGGTGGTGTGGTGTTTGAAAGGTGGATACCTCACGCACTGAGTGTAGCAAACCGACAAACCGAAAACGAAAAGTGTTTATTCAGTTAAGGTCCTTACAGAACTCTTTTGAATGTCGAATGAAGCTACCACTCACCCGGAACATTCATGAAGGGATTTTAAATTGAATCATTACTTGTGATGAAAAGTACGATCAAAAACGCTCATCGCAATGGCTGATCTCTGGCGAACCAACAAAATCATGCCCCAAGCGAAAATTTACTAAATAAGTTTTAGGTGTCGTTCATTACAGCCTTTTAAAATCTGGCCAGACAATTACGGCAGATATCTATTGTCAGCAACTGCAAACCATGATGGAAAAGCTAGCTGCTAAACGACCGATGCTGGTCAATTGCTTTAGCCCACTACTGCTTCAGGACACACTAGACCACACACTGGCAGAACAGACGGCTACCAGCGGAGCTTCAATTGGAATTTCTAAGACCACATCTTTTCCAATTGATAATATTTTAGAAATTAAGATAACATCATGCATGGGAAAATCCATCTCCGATGGGGCAGTCCAAAGACCATCACAAACAGACATGTTCATACACACAAATGTTTGTACTGCCCGGGATCGAACCTGGAACCCTTGGTGTAGTAGTCTACGTCTCAACCATTACACCGGATGGGTCGTCAGTATGCCAAAATTCCAGTTAGAAGAGCGAGAAAATACGTTATCATTACATTTTATTTGAAAACCGTGTAATTCGTACAAGATTTCTATAACGTGACTATCTTATTGAAAAAAAATGGGCAAATCTTCAAATGCGAAACCCCTACTCCCCCATTGTAAAGCTGGAAAATCTTTCACTTAAATAATATTCCAGATTTAATGTGTATATTTTTTCAAGATGGTATTTTTTACACTCCAGTGGTACCGAAAAAAACGACCCAAGTTCAGTTGCTTTATTTGGACAGATTTTAAGTCACATTACACTTATTCCGCTGTCTATCCATGCCATTTTGCTATTAGTTAATGAATTACTAGTTTGGCATATAACTTGTTTCAGTTAAAGTTCAACAAAGATAACCCAGGCTTTCTAGAGTCTCAAGGTTTCCTCTGACTAAAGAGGCGGGCATCAAGGCGATTTTACCAATTTTACCTAAAAAGTATTGTTGTTTTTATATAAGTGACAAAGCAATTACTTAACATTTGAAGTTTTGTTATTACATTATTAATGTGCTATATAATGTACCATTCACGGCAAAAAAAATGGTTGAGGTTATTTTTATAGTATATGTATATATCGACAAAATCTATATTATAAAGATGAATTCCTAAATGTGTTGTAAGCACATAACTCAATAACATCTGGACAAATATGAATAGCAAACAATGTTGGCAAGCGCAAAACTCAACAACGTCAAGACAATTTTAATTTAGGTAATAAATCCCGATGACTTAAAGATTTGGGAACAAACACTGCTGCTGGGTCCGCTAGTTTTAAATATACATACAAGTATGTGATTTTAGGATGATATTCGTCAACACCCACTAATTGAAATAAGTGCATAATATTATGTATTTTTTTCTATTGTATAATTTTTTGTGTTAACGAACATAAATGGTGTTTATTTCTTCTTTCTAATCAGCAAAGCATATCGAGATCACCTGAGAGTAAATATAACTTAGGTATACTCTGAGGAGACCACGGAATTAATGTTGTTGAGATTATTTTTATTCTAAGTGTGCAAATATCTAGAACTTCATAAAATCAAGGGTGTGATTTTTCTTATTACAGGGTTGGAATGACATTAGTTTACACGGATCTGATCAAATACCAACGCCCAATATAGACTTATTGACATACTCAGGTGTAGGACTTCAAAAATATTATACCCACTGTGTGTGCACTCCGTCAAGAGCAGCATTACTTACAGGAAAATATGCATATGTGACTGGTAAGCAAACTACTTTCTTACTTTACTTTCTTCTTTTATGTATATAGTCTCCTGTATTGTAATGTTTAATTTAGGTGTGTAATGATAAGTGTAATATTCGGGTTAGTTCAATAAATATTTTTTCTTTCTTTCCTTCTTTAAACTAATGTGATTAAAGTTGCAGTTTACTTCTTAATAGTTAATTTTCTTTATTATAGCAAAAAGCTAATCATGTACCCCTATCTCACCTGAAAGTCAGTGATCTAGATGCATAGTTCACTGAAGGGGATGTTTTTTATGAGATACTACTACTATTTAGATTTATGATAAAAGTTTTATTAGCAATTCGATATATAGTTAGGCTACATTAGCCTATACGTTATTTCTATTATAGTTTCAGATGAGAGTTCTATATAAAGTCGTAAATTAAATTGTGAAGCTAGGATAAAAAGTCTAAAAGCCTCAGTTTGGAAAGGAGTATTATCGTTGAATCTTACTTAATGGGTAGCGTCTAGTTGATGGTTATTACCCTTCTAAAGGTAGCGTAACGTGGCCGCATATGGGCTCAAGTCAAGGTTTTTCAAAAAATTCTTTAGCAGTACTTAAATCTCGAGATGAGAACGTTTGTAGGAGAACCGACCGTAGCCTGCAGGGATGGCTAGTTAAAGAGACAAAGTGCAAATAACCAATGGCCAATGAGACGAGACTTCACTTATATCCTTCGAATTGTAACTATTTACTACTATTGGGACAGCCTTTGCGTATTATTAGTTTTATTAGAGCCACATTCCTTATCAGTAGGATACACTGAAAGTGATTTCTTGAGGCTGGAACTACTTATATCACTCTAACAACAAAGTGAAATTAAGGTCCTGATAGCGTTTTGCATTCTCCCTCATATTTGAAGCTTTAAAGTTTAGGTATTAAAGTTTTCAACTTGACGAGGTAAATTACAGGGACCTGTGATGACAAAGTCTACCCGTTACCGTAGTTTACTACGAGTACTCTCTTACTTGTGCTTTGTTATTATAGTGCAATCAGGAACTACAGGCATTAATTGTTGCCAATTATTATCGTTTTAGATTCTCTAGCTTTATGCATTTGTTGACAAAAGGGAACTACTAAAATTTCTGGGTATAAAATAGCTTATGAAGGTAGTCTTGATCTTGGTCACCTTTTCATCAACATTATTTCAGCTTTTGTATGTGTACTGCTGGATATATTGACATTCAAACTTTTCATCTGTACCGGTTTGAGGTGACTTGCAGCGTTTTCCAGTGAACCTAATTAGATTATTCGTCCATCTTGTTGGTCGACGACTGATGCTGCGTATTCCGGTTCGTGGTCACTACTCAAGAACTTTTCCGCGGCCATCGGTTCGCCTGGCTATGTGACCTGCCTACTGACACTTCAGTTTGGTAACCCGGGAGAAAATTTCGCCAGGGTCAATATTACTTCTCTCTATTCCTGAGTAGATCGTAGAAAACCTAAGTATCCATAGCCTCCATCGCTGAATGAGTTATTATATCTCTTCAACCTATTGCAGTCCACTGCTGGACATAGGTCTCCCCCATTTTGCGCCAAACATTTTCTATTATATAGTAATAGAAAATTTCAACAAGACTTCACCTCGACAACAGCAAGCTTGTTACGTGCGTGCATTTGTTCAGTAGTAGGTACAGACTGTATAGGGCTTGTCGTTACTCTTTGGCCACGCGGATAAGGATAAATTATTCCGATTATTCCCGGAGGAACTATTAAAATTAAATCAGGCTTATTTTAAATTGTATTAAAGTGCAAAATATAATGTATCTGTTATCCGTCTTACTTGGACGACTGACTTTCATGATTTGCGGCGCGCGTGAATGTTTCACGACGACCGACCAATACAGGCATACGAAGATGACGAGTTGTGGCTGGAGTGTGCCGATTGGACAATAGCATATTTCAAGTTTCAATTTCTACTAAAATTCGTCTTCAGTGTAGGCACATCGGTGAGCATTAAACAATGGTGTTGTGCTTGTAATTAATATAAAATATTTTTTTTACTGACATACACGCATCACCATTTAGTGTCAAACTAAGCATTTAGCCTGTCATATGTATACTAAACAACGTACGGATAAATATACTTATAAACTATAAATTTTTGAAAGTACTTACCTACATATTATACATAGGAAACACCCAGACCAGCACAAACAGACATGTTCATGCACACAAATGTTTGTACTGCCCGGGGATCAAACCCGGAACCCTTTGTGTTTTCAGCCGACGTCTCAACCATTACACCAAACAGGTCGTCTCGATTAATCCTTAATTTATTAGTGTTGAAATTTTACAGGAATGCAGGGTTACCCGTTGACAAACAGTGAGGATAGAGGGTTGCCTATTGAGGAAAAAATATTACCTCAGTATTTAAAAGAATTGGGATATGCGACGCACTTGGTCGGCAAATGGCATGTTGGTAGTTCGCGCTCGGAGTACCTGCCAACCAGACGTGGATTTGATACACATTTTGGTCACAGGGGCGGATTCATTGATTACTACGAATACACTGCCGAAGAGCCAGTAAGTCTTGTTTCAAAACCTTTAGGAAAGTCTAATCAAATGTTCATTTATGCTTAGGTATTAACGAAATTAAAAAAAAACTAAATAGTTATGTAGGTTAAAATTAAAATCAGCTGAAGTAACAAATTCATATGATTTTCAATTCCGTCGTAGCCACCTTTTGTGCAATTGTCATAATATTTCTTGCAGTTTTCTGATTTCTCTGCAGCCGATGGCAAATACCGACTTTACGTCTTCTGATCTGTATACAATATAAATCATCAATACTGCATTTCACCTATTGTCATCATGTATTTTTATTACATAGAAAGTTTCATCATCACAACTCATAAAATTCCCCACCGAGGGGCACGAGCCTACCTGTAAAGGGTGATTAGGCCGTAGTCATCCACACGAGCCCAGTGCGGATTGGCCGAATTCACGTACAACCTTTGAATCTCTTCGCAGGCGTGCGCATATTTCCTCATGATGTTTTCCTTCACCGTAAGAGCATCGGATAACTGTACATATAATAGATAAACACATTTTTTACCAAGCGCGATTTGAACCTGGGCCCTCCAGATCGTTAATCTAAACCTTGCAAAATATAAACCGAGCTTACATTATCTCTCCCTTAACGAAACACACTTTAAAAACCGAACACTATGTTGTACCCTTATTTTCAGTACCAAATTAGCAGAGTGACGGGTTTTAACTTGTACAGAAATGAGACAGTAGCGTGGGATGTCGAAGGATATATAACTGATGTGTACAACCAAGAAGCTCTTTCAGGTATGTATTTTTTATTAATTTCACTTCATGCCTGTATTTGATTGATACTGTCATGAATATGTAAGAGGTACTATAGGTCATTAAATGGTCAAACCAGCACTTATCGCACGTGCTATAGAAAACAAATGAGAATATAACCAGCCGCCAACATCTACTAAAGCCATCATTGTGATAACGGTATGACAAACGACACGACGGTTGTCATCGGAAAAGTCAGCATTCCTAGTAACCTGCCTGCCTGCCTAAACCATACTCGGATGATACGCCACTACGGGGTCTTTCATTTTTAACATTGAAAGTGGAGCAGCAGTGTACGATATGTGTCTAGTTCAGATATAAAAATACGTGTAATATTTAGACTTTTTTGAAATAGCTTTTAATAAGCATATGATTAACCATAATTCATGACATTTTAAGAACAATATATCTATAATATAATGTTTTTTACTTAATAGCTTAGGTAGAAATATTTATAGCTAATATATTTGTAAAACTAATTATGTTCATAATGTCCTTTAAGAAAAAGCAGTACTTATCAGAATTGCTGCGCCCTAATTACAGGCGCTAAAAGATATTTTGGTTAATCACTAAAAAAATTGCTGGCGCTGCGACGACGAGAAACCGGAGTATGGCGCGACTACCTTAACTCGAATGCATTCCGACCAATCTACTTTACTTGACATTATAACACTTAATGTCCCTATATACCTTTGTACGCTTAAATACTACGTAACGAATTATGATGCGATTGAAGAGGAAGAGGAAGGTTTATATGTAAAATAGTACCCATTAAATAGTGGAGGTTTGCGGCGGTATCGGCCAGCTGGGGCGGCGCGGGAGCATGCCTGTTATCAGCATTGCACCTGTGTGAAGACAGGGCGGGACGCTAGTTGAAAAAAAAAATAGTAAAATAAAATTGAATATTAATAAATTATTAATATAAAGCGGAATCTTTAATCGGAACTAAGCGGGATCTTTAAGGCCTTAATAACACAGTTTAAAAGAGTAATACTATTCGTTCTATTTTTACCTCGGACCATTAAATTGGACTTTTGTGTAATCTTAACCTATTTCATCTTTAAAGTCAAAGCGTTACCTGTCAGGGTTCGAGTAGGTGGAGTGCAGGGTCACAGTAGGGTGCTGTATTCACTAATACTATTTAGAATTTTTCAGAATCAAGACAGCGATGGTAATGATTTTCTACTCTGGTCACATAACATGAATCGTATTTAAAATGTTACAGTTATTAAGTCCCACGACACAAACTCACCTCTATTCTTGATGTTGGCGCATAGCGCACCTCATGGTGCTAATATAGGTGCAGTATTGCAAGCACCTCCACATGAAGTACGTGCCATGAGGCACGTAGAATTGTCTTCTCGAAGAATGTTTGCAGGTATATCTTTCAATTTATTCAATTAGGCAAATAAATTTTAATTATGTTACGTACTATTTACATTAAGTTCACTGTTAGTAGTTTTGTACTCTACGACATAAATGGAATTTGTAAAAGGAAAAATCTCCATCACTTACGTACCATGCTGTAGATTCTTCTTCTTATAAGGAGCCTGATATTTGGCATGATCTCTGACGTTGATCTAATGATATTATGTAACATATAGTATGAGGGTTAAAAGTGGTAACTTAATGGCCCGTATTGTTTTAGCAATGATGAAGAAATTGGATGATAGCGTTGGCGATGTAATTGAAGCTTTAGAAGAAAAGGGCATATTGAATAATACAATCGTTGTATTTATTTCTGACAATGGAGCCATGACCTCTGGTTATTCATTAAATTATGGAAGCAACTGGCCTTTACGAGGACTTAAAATGTCTCCCTTCGAGGGAGGTGTCAGAGTTGCTGGTTCCTTTATGGCTACCACAAAAAACCGATAATAACATCTTTAATGGTTACTTTCATGCTGTGGACTGGCTCCCTACTCTATTAAAAGCTATTGGTGCAAATATACCATCTGGTATCGATGGTTTTAATTTATGGGATAATATAATTACTAACGAAGATTCAAAAAGACATGAATTTTTTGAAATTGATGATTATTTTGGTTTTTCCTCAATACATATGGGCGATTACAAATTAGTTACTGGTGAAGTTACTAAAGAATATAGTAATTATCAGGGTGGGGGAAGCTTTTTAGGCGTAATTGGTAAACCGCCAACGTATATCGACGCCATCAAAACAAGCAAAGCTTACAAATCATTCGCAAAAATTGGAAGACATGTTAGTTTAAATGACCTCAAAAGTAGAGAGAATTTAATTATATCCTGTGATGCACCACCGGGCAGAAGAGGCAACATGCTACCCGAAAAATGGTACGTACTTTTTAATACTAAATTCATGATAAACTTATTAGAATGAACAGTGACATGAATTTTTATAGCTTTCAATTTATTTCATAACATATTAGGACTACGTATTAATTAATTCATTTATTTTTAGGAACCACGTGTTTATTCAATATAAAAGAGGACCCATGTGAACGAAAAGATTTGTCAAAAGAATTTCCAGATATAGTGACAATTATGCTAGAACGCTTAAGTATAGAGAAGAACAGATTGTTGCCAAGAACAATTCCGTTTTACAGAGACCCGAGATCACGACCATTTTTACATAATTTTACATGGGGCGTATTTGCCGCATAGCTAATAAATATTATTTTTTGATTGAAAATACATGCTGTATTTTATTAAGCAAATTGTTTGATGATGATTTCCATTTTATATTATCATTTGGCTTCATATCAGCTCATTATCTGTTATCCCCACTGAGGGCAGTGCCTACTCTTTAGGTGTATAGGCTTTAGTCGTCCACGCGGGCCCAGAGCGGTTTGGTCGACTTCACGCACAACCATTGAATCTCTGTGCAGGTTTCCTCACGATATTTTCTTTCACCGCGTCGGATAAACGTACATATAACGCAGTCGGTACCCCCCTGGGGTAATATAGGTACTCTTTGATCGCGTACTCACTAAGGGGAGGGTGACAAGGGCGTCCAGAAACCACACTGACGCAGTGAAACGCTGTTATAAATCTTCTACTTCTCACTGGTATTCTGAGAGGTCATTTTATCTATACTGTCGAGCTAGCCCAATAAACGTGAAGCGGTCAGCAAATCCGTTGCATGACTCTACCACGAAGGTATGAGTTACCCGTTTGGCACCACCTAGATGTCATGTGTGGGGTCTCGAGGGTAAACCTACGGATGCAGGTAATTTCGACCCCCAATATTTCTAATTTTATAAGAAATAAAAGATTTTAGGACACAGTGTTAATTATTTGCTACTTTTATCATGGAACAGCTCAAGCTTTTCTCTATAATGATCTATACATGCGGAATTTTAAGTTTAATTCAGTCTAAAATAGCGACAATTTCTTTAAGAGCTTAAATAATATTTGGATACTATTAAAAATAATTTTCTGCAATATGTAGTATATGAATTCACTAATACCTACAGGTTTTCGTTTTTATTCAGCGAAAAAACGGATTACTTTTAAATATTTAAGTTGTGTAAGAGTTCTGAAATTATAGCTTATTATAACTAACTCTCTATGGATAAATTATTAAAATAAAACATTCCGATTTACAATCTTTTGGTTTATTAATGTACCAAGTCTTGAAGTCTTTCCTCGCTGGAAGGTATTTGAACAGCGGTCATGGAATAAAGTATACAAGTTGTCATGACGTGGACATTGACTTTAAGGGTTGTTGCTTGATACATATTTAAGGTTAGTTCAAAAGTAAGAGGATGAATCCTGTAATAAGAAACTCTGCCAAGATTCCATTCCCCTGATATGTTACTATATTGTATCACTGTTTATTACTGTTATTATTATATAATACGAAAAAAATGAAGCATCCGCTTTCAAAGATGCTAATCTTACAATAACTTTGAGGTTATCACCTGACTAAAAATTTTGTTAATCAAGTGTTCAATGGTTTAAAGAACAACTCACCTGAATCCATTTAGTTTATTACAAAATGTTTGAATACTTTTTCTTAACAAAAGGAACAAGCTGTCCCTTGTGGTTAAACCGCAGTAAAACAAATAATAAACACATAGGGTACATGTGTTGATAAAGGGTTTGAGCTTACTCAAAGTTTGGGTTGGAGTCATATAGTGCTGTTGTTTCTTTTATATTAAATAATTGTTATTCTATTAATTATTTGATGATGTTTGTTTAGTACTTTTTTAGTAAGTGTTTTAAATAAAAGCCAATAAATATTTTTCTTAGTGAGTAGGACGCCCTCCGGCCCGATGGACCGACGACTTGCAATGGTCGCTGGTGGAGGCTGGATAAGAAAAGCGTAGGACCTGGATCATCATCATCAGCTCATTAAACGTCCCCACCGAGGGGCACGAGCCTACCCGTATAGGGTGGCCTTAGTCGTCCACGCGGGCCCAGTGCGGATTGGACGACTTCACACACAACCTTCGAATCTCTTCGCAGGCGTACATGAAGGAGGACCTGGATACCTGGCGCAAAATGGGGGAGACCTATCTCCAGCAGTGGACTGCGATAGGTTGAATAGAAATATGTATCTAATAGATAATGAAACAACTATTAACACTATCGAATATTTTATTGTCTTATAATTTACGTGCAGGCTGCGTTCATTAAATTAAATATGGTGTATGATTGGCGGCACATCTGTAAAAAAAGAATAAATAAATATAATGCTTAGATTTAATTCATATATATAAAAATAACAATGCAAATAATAGGATGAACGTATTTTAACACGAAGAATGCGGCCTTTTAAAAAATACGTCGTGCAATTTTAATCGTAATTATTGGACTTTGATCGGTTTGAGAGATGAGTAGGTCTCATAAATACACTGATTTAACACACAAAATCTCAACTGAAAAATAAGTATACAACCAATAAAAAAAACTTAGATTTATAAAATTCACCTTTCACCTTTTAAAGGGGGGGGGGGTTATATGAGACTTTTACCAATTTTATGAACATGAAAGTTTACACGTAACTGACAGACAGTAACTAAAAGCCTATTGATAAGAACTTAAGAAAAAGTTAAACACTACGTAGGTCTCCCCCATTCTGTGCCAGATATCCCGGTCCTCCGGTTTTCTCATCCAGCCTTCACCAGCTACCTTTCGCAAGTCGTCGGTCCATCGAGAAAAATGGGAGATACCTATGTCCAGCAGTGGACTGTGATAGGTTGAAGAGAGAGAATTGTATTTCAAACAAAATTGCGCTTTACATCATTCGATTTACCTTAATTAATTTCTTTGGAGACATCGCAGTATGTCACCTATATAAACGAAGTAGTAGTATTAGCCCAATATAACTATTCCAAACGGTCGATGTGCCAGGCAAAAGCATCGTATATCTGTCTGTAGAATTTGACTAGTGATGTGAAACAGCATAATTTTATATAATTTAACCATCTCAAAAGGTACCGAGTTAACTATAAGATTAGATATCATAATAACTCCATCAATTGCATGAAATTTTGGAATACCTTTTGTACATAATATTTTGAAGGAAAGATTAGCAAATTAGTATCTGGTTTTGTATCTATTGGTTTTAATATTATAATGTATAATTTATACAACATAGAAAGACCTCATTTGAATTGTTGACTTTTAATCAAATAATCCTTTTTTACAAATATATGGGTGAAAATACTTCTCAGTAAGGCTTGTTTTTTTATAAATACTAGTCTGTCCTAAATACGAGTGTCCTTAGAAAGCCGGTGACACAGAGGGAGAACAGCCTCCTCTCAATGTTTTATTTAATAAGATAATTGTCCTTTATTGCCAAACCAACCATCAGGAACTGGGTTAGGTTGGGTGATAGTTCCATAAGGGGTGATGGTTCCATAAGGGGCTTAGAACAAATAAACTCCATGAAAAAATTGAATAAAATAAATGTTACCTCAGCATAAGTATCAAGGCATAATGGATAAAATATTGTTGTGAGAACAAGAGGCACCGATTTTCTGACCAGCATGAAGGTAATAGTTTTCCGAGCTTGTTTATGCGGATATTTTTCCCAACCACTTGAATAAATAGCTTGACGTAAGTGCTCACTCTGTTTGATAAAAAAGTGACAATTAATGACAATATTACGAAAACTAGTTCCAAGGTACAGATAATTACTAAGTTAACTCCGAGAGCCACAACATTAGATACTAAAAGTTACTATAAATGTAATGAAATAAATTAGGTATGTGCTTTTGGTAAGTATTTCCGGTGTATTAAATATTTCCGTTTACGTAGCGTTGACATCACCGGAGACTTGTTAGTTTTCTTCCGAATCATAATGATACCGTCTTTCTATTTGTGAGACTGGTTTACGCCAATATTAATTCTAGTGATATAGCCATGCGCTTTTACCAATACGATAAGGTGTTAGGTCTCTAATACCCAGTAATTTCACCGTTATTACTTATCACTATTAAATTGTTAAAGCAGACACAATTCATTGATATGGAGTATCTCTATATAGTTTGTCTATATAGGCATATCCATTATGTGTTGCTAGTATTGTCAACGCAGAACTCTCTCGAGATTGTTAGTGCATGCATTTTGGATTAATGCTAAGTCCACTGATGTAGAGATTACTGGTCTATAACAGTAATCTCTACATCAGTAATGATAGGATAATGTTGAAGATGAAATATTCAATTGAATCTTAGTGAGATCTGCATGATTCATGAAAACAATACAAAATCTACAGGTGTAGCACAGTCGGATTACACAAATATTTTTGTTCAACTTACCCGTTCCAAAAGAATATTACTGTAATAGCACGGTATAAAAAAATAAACGCAAGCTGACATAAAAAATGACAAGAATTGTAAGTTCAATTGTTTCTTTTTCAAATCCTGAAATAAATAATAAGAGTAATAAGAATTATTACACAAAACTGAAATGGCATATTATTATATTAATTAATATTAATATGCTTAACCCTTACATTGGCCACTTGAAACAATGATAGTGGTATTAAAAAAGTGGCAGTCTTCAAGTTATATTCAAACCAATATTTGAATATGCTGTTTATATCAAAAGTGAACCTGTAATAAACACAACATTATTTGATAATATTAAACCTTTATTTATTTGTGTAAAATGATATTCAAACAAATGGTCATCTTGCAGGTTATTTATTATAAAATAGCCATAGCTATTTAAATTCAACCACAGATCGCTGTTATTGTTAAGAGTAGACTTAATACATTGACAGCGATAGTTACTTGATCACGGGAATACACGTATTATAGTCAGGCATCGATGTCATGCAGCTTGGATAGGGCATTAAGTCTACATTGCCTGATAATTAAAAAAAAGATTCCGTACCTACTCCAGGTACGGAATCTTTTTTTTAGGGTGCTTAAATAGTCGGCTCGGGTGCCTTATGCCTTGATATCAGGGGGCTTCCACCGACCCATACTTCAACAAATTCTACATATCAGTAAATATGTGTGGCTCGGCTGTTTCGTTACGTTGAAACTAAATATTCGCATCACTCCACGAGTATAGCTTGTCGGCGAAGCCGTACATAATTTTAGAGCCGAGGTAAGGGTTGGGCGACGTGGGCCCCCGCCTACAGCCTCACGGTCCAAGGGGCCTCGCGCCTCGAAGGCCCGTAAACGCAAATATAGATTTATAATAACTCATCTTGTCTAGCAATAAATTATAAAAAAACAGCTAGCAAGTATCTGGCAATACTAAAAAACCTTACTACTACATTAGTTTTTTAAAGAAAATAATTTAAATTACAATAATAACTTTGCATTTTTATGAATTTTTTGATTTTAATTTTTTTTTCAATAACATCCGTCCATATGCGTCCTCCATCAGGGGCCTCGCAAAATATATCTTGCCTACAGAAAATTTAGGTCTTCCTCGCCACTGCATTATTCACTGACATGTAGAATTTGTAGAAGTAAGGGCCGGTTGAGTTATACGCGCCGTGAAAGTTCAGAAGCTTGGCTCTACATGAGATCTGATATCTTATTTACAGCGCAAGCCTAATGTGGTCGTCTTGGCAATATTTTACATGGAATATTTTTTATGGGATTTTGGTTTCATATAAAACCAAACATGTATTAAAAAAGAAAAAAACTATGTATAGAGGAGTCACTGAATTTTTTATTCTTATGTAACATGCACATGGTGCATGGTACCTAGGAAGCGTTTATAGATTACCCGGAGAAGCTGTAAAGGCCATCTGCTGCCAACAACATAGTTAGAAAAAACACCGAATAATGAACGCGGATCTGCGACCACGTTAGGAGCCAAACAAAGATAAAATTTAGCTGGAGAAGACTTTTAGTACGCAGTGGATAGAGTTTAATGCAATCCGTATATTATTAGTTCAAATTATTTATGTACACAATTAATACTTTATACAAAGAACACTTTACTTACAAGTACAATTCTTGCAATTTTATATTAATTTCTTTTAATTTTTTATTAATTTGCTGTTCTTCAGTACACTCCTTAAAAACTTTCCTTATTCTGTAACTAAGATGTCCAGCTGTCCGCAAATATGTAACGTGAATATTGGCACGAGGGGATCAAACCCGACATATGCCATGATAGCGAAAGATAAAAATATCAAACATAAAACAAATAACATAAAATAAATTACTGGAGTGTTTTTATATGCCTCAATTAGGGATGGAAACCTCATATCAAATATTGGAACGAATTGAAATTCATTTTTCCAATATGAAATGCCCATAGCGATCACTGCATTCAAGAAAAATGTCATTCCAATCAAGGGCACCATAACTATCCACAAAGTGCTTATCTTTTGACCTCTTTTAATATATTTATTAACGATGTCCTTTTCAAATAATTCAAAGTCTAAGGCGAGTATAAAATCTTTATTCATTATTTTAATGTAGAGCTAATGTGACTTTTGAAGTAAATTAAAAAAGCATATTTGATGGTGATAGTAAGAGACACGATACTCATAGTGCCATTCTTAGTTGCATCGCTATAGTTCCCAGATGGAATGTCATAAAACAAAACTGAATTCATTAAAAACACGAAACAGGTGATCAATATCGTTTGTATAATCACGAATTTTATAATCCATGACAAAGTCCTTTCTAGAAACGGATGTGAATAATTATAATACATAGATTTGGCAGTTATTTGAAAATATTATCGAAAGTGTAATTGTTCAGATCCATGATATTATGAATGGAAACGAGTTATTACTTGAAAACGCACTTTAAAATAAAAAATATTGCGGCTGTGTAGGTGGAAAGCTACGTTTTTATTAATAAGCTGTCGACATATTATGTCATAACATGACATGCAAATAATTCAATTATAGGGATAAAAGTAAGCCGCAGGTATACAAAAAATACTTGTAGTAGGAATTTGTTAGTTCATATCAATAATCTTCAATCTAAAAGGTTTATAATATTGACCGCGTATCTAGATACGCGGTCATTTGAGACCCCCAACGAGGCATCGACGTCAATGGAGATATTATGCTCTATAAAAAAATGGAAGCCATGTTAGTTTTCATATATATATATATATTATGTTGATTATATATGTTCAAATGGCAAGTTTCTAACCAGCAAGGAAAACATTCAGAATACTACAACAGAAACGAAAAGTAAGAGGATTTAATAACTTTCAAATGAGATAATAGTTATAATTTCGCACATAAGAATTAGGCAAGTCAGATCATGGCACAATATGTTATTCTACGACTCAATAATATTTTATGTTGTTTTGATTAACTTTTACGACTGATCATAGAACTTTGCACCCATTCAGATGTCACTTTTTTTGTTCACACCAAGTAACAACCATGTATATATCTATTATTAGGTTGGCTTTCACTGCCGTACCATCCTTTACAGGATCCATTTCGCCTATTTTCAGGCCCCAATTTGAGAACCTTTGGATAAATACCAGATCGCTGAATGTTCGTCATCTAATAAGATATAATAACATACTTTGAAACCAAAGTTTCAAGTCTGTAGGACATTTAGTTCCGACTTTAAGCGAAAGCAAAGTTTCGCATTTTCGACAGATAGACACTCCTCAAGGACTCACTCACTCATCCATCAAAATAGAACTAGGCACTTCCATTACTCAAAGAGCTGAAATTCGGTACCGAGGTAGGGTTTAATGGCTACATAAAGGGAAAACTATAAAAACTTGGATAATCGAAGATCTGAAGGACCTGTGACCTGCTACATAAAAAATCATCAAAAAGAACTAGTATTCCATTAACTCAGAGAGTTGAAATTAGGTACAGAGTTAGGGTTTAATGGCTACATAAAGGGAAAACTATAAAAACTTAGATAATCGAAGATCTGGAGTACCTGGTGACCTTGCTTAGATAACAAAAGAGCCCAGCCAAACTATAAGAGATCGACAAACCGCCTTTAAACAATATATATTCACCATGGTGGGCCGCTTCATCCGATGTCAATAATCAGGGGGTACGGCAGTGCCCTCGCAAGTCGAGCGCGCTATACAATACAAACAGATATGTTCATGCATCCAAATATTTGTAGATACTGCCTGGGGATCGAACCCGGAACCCTTGGTGTAGTAGCCGACGTCTCAACCATTACACCCAATGGGTCTTCCAATATTCCATTCAAGTTTCTACAAAAAGAAGTGAAATCCCACCAAAAACATTCAAAGACCAATCCAAAGACGTGCCAAATCTAAGGTTCCTTACTGCGATTACTTTATGATTATGGTTAATGTTGTGTGACTCGGCCGTTGAACATTATTTATACGTTAGTGGCTTTATCAAGCCTACAATCGACGGGTTATTGAATCACCGTTTTCCAAGTGGCAAATTTGTATCGTCAATGGGTAGCAGTTCTGGTGACAGAATAGTGCAATGGTGTCATGGGGCACCTGGTTTTGTATCCTTGTATACTGCAAGTCACACAACATTAATCATAATAATAAAGTAATCGCAGTAAGGAACCTTAGACTTGGCACGTCTTTGTCTTGATTTTATTACTTTTTAGAGATTATCAAGCAGCTCCATCGAGACTTGGCTAGATTTTTTACAGAATGTTTTTGGTGGGATACGTATTATATTTCCTCCGAATATGATGTGATAGAGGTATATATACATGCGCGCGCACATATGCTCGCACGCACGCACGGCAGCACACATACACACACACATACACAAATTATATGGAGTAGCGCGGAAACCTCTCAGTCAATAAGGGTTTTGATCGAGGCGGTCGGTCAATATGTTTATTCACTGAGTTTTGCAGTCAATAAAGTTATTGATCGGTTATGAGTTTCGTATGTAACATATTATATAACCAGCACATATTACCTCGTTATTAGCAATTTTAATACATAAAATACAATGTGTGCTGGTTGTAAAAGATAATCAATCCACATTATTTATGTAATTCTATGAGAATCAGCAGTTGTCACAGACATCAAGTAATTTATATGTATCAAAATATTACAATTCCAGAAAATGCCATGAATCCAATAAAATGTATAATGACAGGAAATAGTAGACTATCGAAGCAATTTTAGTGAAGTAAAAGCTTATAACATAATGTAGGACTCACTTAACGTTTAGACTCGAGATGCGATTACTTCCGATGCTCAAAAGTGAATAATACCTTGACTTAATTACGTTAATATAAAGAGGTTTTGGAAGTATATCGACTAGTTTATGATTGAACAGGTGATTTTACTGGAGCAAGACATTTTTTTTTAATAATGGCTTCGGGTGGTATCACAGTGCACCGAGAGGAAACCTTCGCACGCCTACGGATAAATTTAAAGGTTGTGTGTGTCGACCAATCCGCACTGGGCCCGCGTGTAGGCTCGTGTCCCTCAGTGGGGAAGCGTCCCCGGCGATATATGTATTATAACGATAATGAGCTGATGATGATGATGAAGACCCACTATTGTTATTATTAGCCATTACTGGCTAAAAGTTTAAAACTAGTGAAATCTGCCTTTTATAATTATTCCGCTTATTTAATTTATCGTAAACATATCGTCAAATGTGATGTCAATGAATGACTGAATGTGTAAATAAAAATGCATATATGCTTCTATATGTAACTTTATTTAACATAGATGTGGTTAGAAATGAAAGTAATAAACTATATAACTACTAGTCATATTATATATTTAATAAACATGAGTATTAGAAATACATTTTCCTGTTTGTATGTCCATGGTTAAAATAAAGTACCTAACTTTATTTTAACCATGGACATATAAAAAGTATTTTTTGTAAGTCTATGATTTTAACTCATCCTCTTGATTTCATATTAATTGGAAAACAAAGCTGCGAAACTATTAAGTTTTTCTGTAATCCATGAATTAAGTCTCTTGAATAAACTTGTTATTATTTTTTCTAACAGGTTAAAACGGTATACTTTTTTATCATAGCTATAGTATAAAATAACCCCCCCTTCCAACGAGTAGGCGGTTGGCTGATACTTTTCAATTCTTGTATTATTATCGCTTATAATTTTGCTTGTACCATTTGGAAAAGCTAAATAAGAGTCATTATCAATTAAAAACACCATGCCTTCTATAACAATAGGTGCTTTTATCATCTGAATCTTAGATGGTTCGTAGGAAAACTTGTATCATTGGTTGTAGTTCCATTACTTACAACGTAAGCAGTTTTATTGACATTATAATAAAAAAGGCTGTTGGACCTTATATCTATAGCTATGTCTTCCGCATCCCTAATACGATCATCTATATATGCTTTGACGTCATTCATTGTCATTCGGTATAACACATGATTTTCGCTTAGTGCATATACGACTGATGTACCATTTTCGGCTGCTATGCTGATTATACTCTCACTCAAGGAACTAAATTTAACTGCAACATTATTTATCCGATCGTATTTATAAACACCATCACTTGCTGCAAAATAAACATTGCCTAAATTATCGCCGTCTACATCTCTTCCATTGTCAAGTAGTTTCGTTGATACATTATTTGCAATGACGTATAATCCTTTATCAATTGTACTATCACTATTTTTTTCAGCTTCAACGACAAAGAGCATTTCCTGATTTTGTAATTCTATCAAAAATATTGGAAAATATATTTTGACAATATCGTATTGACCGCGGTACACAATGTCTTCCTCATTATATAGTATTTGTTTGATCTGATCTTCTTTCGACAATTCTGTAGGAACTGTAGCAGCATATATGCTTGAGTAACATAAAGCTACTAAATATATTAACGTGTTCTTCATGTTGCTGCTGTGAACAAACAAATATGTTTATTTATGACTATTCTACTTATATTACTGATAAGCGGGTCAAACCAAAGTTCCCCCAATAAGAAGAAACTGATAAGTTTCTTGTTTTCCTTGGTCATCAATGTTGTTAAGTTTATTAACAAAGAAATAACAGAGTCAAAGTAAAAAATCAGACATCCAATTAAATAAGTGTTTAAACCAAAAATGAGCCTTTTAACCAGACATTTTAAAACATACAGAACTACACACAGTAAAAAATCAAATGCATCTGATCGATATAGCCATCTGCGACGGTTAAATATATTTATACCTATAGGCGTTCCAATATCATAATGCCTCTTTCAAAACAGCAACACAAAACATAAAAGGAAGCTTAAACAAATTTGAGGCATAGACAATAATCTTTTGTTATTATTCATTTACCGGCAAATTTACTGCTATATAAATTAAATATAAGTGAAATCTTTAGAATGTGCAATGAATATGTATTGCGAATTAAGGAAGCTTTGCTATTCAAGTCGTTATTATGGAAAATCAGTGAAGGTGATAATATTATTAATGGATATCATTTCTGAATTAACTGCGTGGACCTGTGAAAAGATTCAAGGATTGTGCGTGAAGTCGGCCAATTATTGGCACGCGTGAACGACTAAGACCAATGATATTCTGTATATATAAAAGTAGTACGCCGTGCCTCAAAAAAGAAACCGTCAAAAGAGAATACAGTTGTAGGCTCTTTGTTTAGTTAAATGTACGCTCATTCGAATTATGTTTATATGTGCTGTCGCTGCATTCGGAACACTTTTTTCGATTGTTTTGTGAGCATATCACGAATCTATACTTTTTACATCATTAATTAAGGCCAAATCATCCTTTAGCCCACTAGGCTTGTACCACTCGGGTACGTCCATAAACTGATGATGATGATGATGGTTTTGCTATAATTATATTAGAACTATTAAACAAATTACATTATACTTGCCTTTATATTGAACTTTCAAGTGAATGAAATTTATTATCTCTTTAAGTGTAAACTGTCACGACACGTCCTTGACTGTATAAATTACGCTGAGACTGCTGAGTCTGTTCTAAAATAAGTTTATCAGTGCATATATTGACAGTAATATTTTTAAAACATATATACTTACTGAAGGCAAAGGAATTATTGGATATAGTACCACATTATTTAAAATGAAACTATGTTCATACATATATTTTGATAGAAATAAGAATGTATCACCAACAATACCATATATAACATATATGGCGTATATGGCGTAAGCCTTAATTGTAATCTTTTTTGGCCAATTTATGTTGTACACAGAGGTTCCCCCAATCTATACTGATATTATAAAGCTGAAGAGTTTGTTTGTTTGAACGCGCTAATCTCAGGAACTACTAGTCCCATTTGAAAAAATCTTTAAGTGTTAGATAGCTTATTTATTGAAAAAGGCTACAAGATATAAATAGTCACGCTACAAGCAATAGAAGCGAAGCAGCAATGAATGTTCCAAAATAGAGTGAATTTTTCATACTTAGAGCTTCCGCTGCGTACGCTGCGTAAACAGTTTAAGTTTCGCAAAAGTCATGTATGAAAATATTGTTCCCCTTTTAAAGGTCTAAAAAAAGTCGGCGACAGTGTACGTCTTGATATCTTAAGACATACACTGTCGCCGTTTATATCTTTTAATGCTAGCTCCCTATAACCTCTTTTTTTTCTGAATATTTTTTGCTAAAATAATGCATTATTTCATCATCATCATCATCATCATTACAGCCTAATTATGTCACTGCTGAACGAAGGCCTCCCCTAATGATTTCACGCGGACCGATCCTTGCAGTTGACATCCATCTGCCACCCGCCACCTTAACCAGAATCATCCGTCCATCTGGTTAGGGTCGGCCTACGCTTCGCTTTCCGTTACGTGGACGCCACTCGAGAACCTTTCCGCCCATCGGCCATCGGTTCTACGCACTTGTGCCCTGCCACTGCACTTCAACTTGCTAATCCTCTGGGCTATGCATTATTTGCGAAGGTGTATTCCTAAATATGATATTAATCCTTATCCAAATAAATACGTTATTGAGTACCACAAGTATTTCATTTGAAAAAAAAAAGCCATTTACATCTTTCAATTACCACTAGGTGGTAGACTCGATACTGAGTCGTCTAGGTAGGTACCACCGCAGTGCCAGATATCATCCCGTGAAACAGGAGTGTTATGCACTTTTGTGTTTCTGGATGAGGGCACTGTAGCTAGTGACATTACCGGGTATAAGAGACCTAACATCTGTTGTCTCGGGTGACGGGCGCAGTGCGGCATTGATGGAGAATAATAACTGTCTATCAGTTGTTGGTCCCCTTTAATGCCGCTCTGTCATGGTCTGGCCTATCACTTACCATCATGTGAACGCCCTGACCGTCCTGTACACTTGTAACATAAAAAAAAATGTTTTAAGAGATATAACAATTTTAACTCACCTATTTAAACAAGTACCTAGCTCGTTAAAGTAAGCGTTAAAATAAATATACTGAATTATAACATTATCATATTAGTTTTCCTAAACCCTTATAAGAAACATGCATTTTCCTTTTTTTTTCAATGAAATCCAAACTTTATTGCGGCTTAGTTACTTGATATGATTATACTTACCTATAAATAATTAAAACACAAGATATGATTTATATTAATTTTTGAGATTCAAGTTACTAAGCTTTGTTTTCTTTGACAGCTATATCTCTGGACCTTACTCTACAGTAATGCCATTTGGTGAGCAAGAAAACGGTAGCCCCCATTACGATGATGGCTTTTATAGGTCTAGCTGATTAAGTCAGACTAAGGTCTGGTAGGTACTGTATCTGTCATTCCTTTCATATAATTCTGATTGTAGTTTGTTTTATCCTATCTTCCATTAGTTAGTTTATGTATTAGTTTATTATATACTATTTATTAGTTTATTTTTTAATTATTTATGTAGTAGTGTGTACTTAGTATATGTACTATTTTGTTATAATTTTGTAGTTATTTAGAATAACGATTTTACTTGTTTTGCACTAGCCCGCTGACCGTTACGCATTGTTCTTTTATCCAAAGGTTGTCTGGAAGAAATTGCTACCTAAGCAATAAGGCCGCCCATGTTGTACTTGTATTTTTTTTGTTATCTGTTGTTGTATGTTTTTTTTTACGTGCAATAAGGTATTTTTTATCTTTAAGGTCGTATATTGAAATCAGTAATTAGAAACTACTCTATCTCCCAAGTAAACCTAAATTACAGATATTTTCAAAATTTTATTAAAATTGGTTAAGTAGTTTCGGAGATTATCGGATCTTACATCATTACATGAAATGTACCTTTATATTTTTGATGAAATATACCTTTTTATTTTGACGACCCATTTGGTGTAGCGGTTGAGACGTCGGCTGTTACCCCAAGGGTTCCGGGTTCGATCCCCGGGCAGTACAAACATTTGTGTACATGAACATGTCTGTTTGTAATGGTCTGAGTGTTTTCTAATTAGTTTATATGTGACTTTCAGCAATTTTATGAATTAGGAAAGTTTACACGGGACTGTAGAGCGTAACTAAAAAAACCTGTTAATAAGTAGTTAAGAAAAAGACCCTAAAAAACTCCCAAGCTGCTTACAAAAACAACTGAAAACTAAAATGTTGCCAAGACGACCAAATCAGGCTTGCCCTGTGAAAAAGATAGCAGCCCTTACGTCAACAAAAACTACATAATTAGTAAATATGTACTCGTTCATTCGTAGGGCATTCGTAGGGCTCAGAAACTAAATGTTCGCATTCAACCTACACGGCGGTAGCGAAACGGCGAAGCGAAGATTTACTGATATGTAGAATTTGTTGAAATTAGGTTCAGTATAGCTAGGCTGTGCAGATTCAGAAGCTTGGCTCTACTCGAGATCTGATATCTTTTTCACAGGAAAAGACTTATTTGGTAGTCATGGCAACATTTTACATGAAACGTTTTTTTTTTTTTTTTTTTCCATTATGTGAGTGACTCACCACATGACAGTAAATTATAAAATTCAGGAAATATGGTAAGTATTTACTAAATTTAAAAATGGTTTGTGGTAAAAAGAAGATTATAGCAATTTTAATAATTTTATTTATCATAATTAACATATTGCTTAACATACAGCTAATTAATACTTTAATTCTATACGTATATTCATTATTACAACTTAATCGAAAATGTACATAATTTGAGAATAGTAACGGGGAGATTATAGCAAAATGTACAATATTTACCTTAATGCCTAATTAATAAATTGTCACATAAGTAACAAAGAGGTTCATGAAACCGATGTAATTTTTCATTAGAAAAAATATCAGCGACTTGATTAATTAACATAAAATATTCATTTATGATGGTACAAAGGGTGTAGAAACATCAGTAGTGTGACTAACAGGAAAAAAATCCTGTTAGTCACACTGGTCAGGTAGTAGTTTGTCACACCAGTGTGACTAACTACTACTAACAAACGAGTTAGGACTCAAATAAAGGCAAACGCAGGAGGAATTCCCAGTTGTAGTATTTTACGGAAGTGTCTGGGCAGATATAAAATCTAGCGCAAAACGTCATCATATAAAGCAGCCGTTGTTTTTGGGATACACTTAATGTATTAATGGCAGTCCGTCCGTATTTTTTTAACACGTCTGTAACTTTATTTTGCGAAATTGTTTAGATTAATTGGATAATATTTTTTTGACCAGGTTATAACAGTATACCTTTTTATCATAACCATAGTATACAAGAATTCCTGCTTCCATTGCAAGCGCGGTGGGCCGATACTTTTTATATTGTGTATTATTATTACTATCACCCATAATGGTGCTAGTACCATTTGTAAAAGCTATATACAAGTTGTAATCAATTAAAAAAGCCATACCTTCTAAAAAAATTGGTGGTTTTGTCATCTGAATATGGGATGGATTTTTGGGAAAACCTTGTATCGTTTTTATTATTCCATTACTAAGAACGTAAGCAGTTTTATTTATATTATAATAAAACAGGCTATTGGTTCGTATATCTATAGCTATGTCTTCTGCATCCTTGATGCGATCATCTATATTAACTTCAATATCATTCGTTGTTATTCGGTATAGCACATGATTCGCATTCAGTGCGTAAATTACTGATGTACCATTTTCAGCTGCTATGCTGATTATACTCTCACTCAAGGAACTAAATTTAATTGCGACATTATTAATCCGATCATATTTATAGACACCATCACTGGCTGCAAAATATACATTGCCTGAAGTATCGCCATCTACATCTATACCATTATCAAGAAGCTTTGTTGTGATATTATTTTTAACGACATATAATCCTTTAGATATTGTACTGTCTTTATTTTTTTCAGCTTCGACGACAAAAAATATAATCTGTTTCTGTATAATTAACAAAAAAATTGGAGAATATATTTTTACAATATCGTATTGACCTTGGTACACGATGTCTTCTTCATTATACAGTCTTTGCATGTTCTCATTTACTTTTGCATCTTCATTCAATTCTGTACGTTTTGTAGTAGCATACGTCCTTGAATAGTATAAAAATACTAAACATACTAGCATGCACCTCATTATGTTGCTGTGAACAAACAAGTAAGATTATTAATGAGTGCCCTACTCGTACAATAAAAATGATAAGCAGGTCAAACTATAAGTCGTCTTGATAATATTATTGACTTCGTATTTTCACTTTATTAAGATGTTTTACATAGAAACATGTAATTGCATGATTTAATTTTCTACCAAATACCTACTTACAACATTATTCGAGTGATATCTTTAGAATTTGGAATGAAATTTTGGTTTGTATAGTTGACAATTTTAATAAGTTGATTATTTTTCAAATATATTGAATATTGAAAACATAAATATACATGTAAACAAATGCCTACGAATAACCATTAGGCTTCTTCCCTCAAAATTATTGTGAAATATTTTACTAAGAACATCGCAGGTTCAATTATCTTAAGTCAGAAAGAAGATTCCCTACACAGGACACGTTAAGCCATTCGGCCGAACTACTATCTTAGGTCCTTATTCTAGAACGAAACTCAAGCGTTGATTTTCACTTAAGTAGTGTGAGAAAGGGATAGCGTTCTATACGATAAGTAGCACCGTCTCTTTCTTATTCAATTTAAGTAAAGATCAACGTTGAGTCTCGTTCTAGAATACGGCCCTCAGTATGGTAATCGTTAAAGGTTAACCTGCAATTGTCATTGGGCCCGCATGTAAGGCTACATCCCAATGTCCTCAAAGACATACTGTGTCGGAAGGTCTATGCGTTGCAGGCAACCTTAGATAAACTAACTAGATGCACAATCACGAAGAAACCTCAAGCAAAAACGTTTGAGACGCACTACACATACATATTGTTATATTTGCCTATAACATAAAATTATTCATTTAAATTTTGACCTTAACGCTTCACTCAAAGGGTACAAAATGTCATTATGACATGTGTAATTCGAATAAAAATTCTGCCAAACCGACGTGATGGGCATACTTTTGCCGCGGCCACTTTTTGAGTGAGATGGTGCATCTAGTCAGTTGTTTATCTAAGCCTGGACGTTATTAGTGTCTATACAGTATTCTAACTCCATGTAAACGGGCAAAAATCGAGTTACACATATGCGCCTACTCTTGGCATGATCTTAGCATGAAGAAAGTCCCGATTGTGTCGCAAGGCCGGATGGTGTATGGTTTTTCAAGATTCACCGTGCGATTTTAACTTTGGAAATGCTTTTTCGATCGTGTTGGTTCCAGCTCGTACCCGTTTCTATTAAAAGTGGGACATCGCTCTGATATCGTAAATTTTAGAGCTAAATAGTTCAATGGGGTGGCAAAAGACTTGTCTCGAAACATTCTATAAGATGGTAAAATAAGTCTGTTAGAAACTAAACGTTTTTGACAAAAGTGCAAAAAGAGTAATCTCACGACATTTCAACTTAAATCGACGACTTCTCAAAAATGAAAAGCGATATTGACGAAAAAGATATCGGGATATTGAATTAGACAACAATTTTAAAAAATCGGATTGCTGGGTGTTAACTAGTAGTCGGGACCAACGGCTTAAAGTGCCTTCCGAAGCACGGAGGGAGACGAGATAATATTATTCGAGCACCAATCCTATGACGGACCAATGCGATAGTTGCTTGACTTGTGCAATCGTCAACAGAATACACAAGCCGCTTCGCACTCGAGCCGTCAACTAACTAATAAGCTGTTAACTGACAAGCACAATACTTCGTAATAAAACTGAAAACCCCAGTTTAACGGAAAACAACTTCGGCATGGAGCATCTCTTATATTGGTATTTATCACCATAAGGATAATATAAGGGGTTTTGGATCCAAAACATCACTAACAGTGTGTATAAACGTGTAGAATTTTAATTACTTATCAGCCGAACTAAAATTGTGCTTGTCAGTTAACAGCGTTTTAGCTAGTGGACGCATTTGTAACTGTACCTGCATTGTTCCGTAGCATGACGTTTATAGGCCGATGATGAAGAAAAAATACCTATTGAATATTTTATCTCTTTTCAATCTATCGCAGTCCACTGCTTGACATAGGCCTGCCTCATTTTGCGCCAGATATCCCGGTCCTCTGCTTTTCTCATCCAGCTTCCACCAGCGACCTATCGCAAGTCGTCGGTCCATCGGGCCGGAGGGCGTCCCACGCTACGCTTGCCAAGACGCGGTCTCCACTCCAGAGAGAGAATATTTATTGGGTCTTTAAAACAAAACATTTGTATACTTGCCTTACGCGTAACAATGAATTTTCCCAGTGCATATTTGGTATATAAAATGGCAGGAGTGACAGTTTATATAAATTTCTCTTTTAAGAGTTTACTTAACACAAGACACCTCCTTGACTATTTACATTACACTGAGACTGTACTCATAAAAGCATATCAGTGCGCCTTTTGACATGTAATATTTCTTAAGTCATCTGGTACTGTTAAGGCAAGAGAAATGTTAATTATACTCATACAATCGCAGCTATAACATTTGTTCAATTACACTTAAATATTGAGGACAGTTACGTATTGTAAGCAATATGACCTATATTTAAAACGTATTTACTACGTATACGTACGTGTCTAATACGTAATTACGAAACGAGTATTTCTTGTCGTATTTGATATAGAAAACAAACATAAAATATATCGACTTCAATTATAATCAGTGCTAAAAGTAGGTACCTATATATCATTGAATAAATATATTTTCTTTTTCAAAATTGACCAAATGATTAAAGTACGTAACGCCCATCTATATGACACTAAAACTCTTAATATTTAAGAAACATTTGATCGATCCTTGGAATTAGTTTTACAGTCACGAGCCTTACAACACTATAATAGAGAAATAATAATTCAAGGTATAGAGCTAAAAATTGGTATCCGGTAACAAAATAGTCGTGAACTTTATTTTCTGTACTCTGTCTGCAAGTTTTTTTTATAAATAGGTTTAAAATATTAGCGACTAGAAATAATTATCCTGCAGACGACGTCGCGGACACCCAGCTACACTATACTTATCGCAAAAGCAATCAATAACTTACATTTTTGTCATATTGAGTGCTGTTGATGAGAGCAGATCGCCTATGGTTTCAAATAGGCGAACAAGGAAAATAGGCGAACAAGTGGGAATCATTTAATATGTTGGCAATATTCCGGGTTGTCTGAACGCACAGGATATGCACTGCTTATTTGCATGTATGGAGTGCACGCCACTGCGCTGGTATTATTATTGTAGTCTGAGTCTCAGCCAGCTTATGGCAAGTTGTGTGGAACGCGCATTTGGGTGCCGTCGTGTCGGTGAAGTTTTGGACGAAATTTCGCCTCCCCGTTTAGGGTGCGAAAGGTCCCCAGACCAGGTACTCAAGGGCGTGATGAGGATCTAATCAGGCCCGTTTTGCCTGAATTTGAATTCAAGGAAAAAAGGTAGTGTGACTTTTAAATTATTATCTATTTCAGAATCTTAGTTCTTGCGTTGTGTCACTTTATATTTAACCTGTGTTTGTGAAATGACCATTAATATGAAAATCTATTTTAGAATTGCAATTGCAACCAAAATACAGCCCTTCTTTATATTTAACCTGTGTGTTGTGAAATGGCCATTAATATGAAAATCTATTTCAGAATTGCAATTGCAACCAAAATACAGCCCTTTGGCTGTGCTATTCATAGCAGATTGGCAGCGTTTGTTTTTCCGAGCTCACGTATCTCTAATTAGTTCCAGCGTATGGCAAACACTAGCGATGGCCCAGCAAACACGACAGAAATACAAACAAATGTTGCTAAGCCTTTTCCGACGAAATGTTTGAATTGAAACGAACCACGGCGAATCGATTCTATGAAGCTATTTCAAATGTCCGTTTCAAAGTTATTGATTCAATAAACAAATTATATAAAAATATATGCCTGTTCAATACAATATTCTCACTTCCTGTAACGCAGGTTTGCATACCTATCATGGAAGTCAGAAGTTCCACAACATTATTATTGAAAATGTTTAATGTCAATAAATAAAAAATATTATTAATAATATTCGTTATTTTGATGGTTTCATTAGTTAACATAAATACTGTCATATGTATTAACATGAATAAATATAATTTTAGGTAAACTGGGTGCACGGTAGTGCCCCGCCAAGACGGACCAAGCGAAGCGCAAGGGCACACACCTACCTGTTCTTCAACTGTGTCGACGTTTTGGTTTCTGATATATCAGATAGTACATATTCTCAGAATATGGTGTTAGTTATATCACAGATTACTAGTTATTATACTAATCAAACATATGAAGTCTCAATTGAATAGCTCTACTACTTTAAATATCATTGATAACTCAAATACACCGATTTCGTCACTGACACAATAGATCATCAAAATGTTTGGCTACTTCCTGAAGTGCTAGAAAGCTGCAATTTGGTATGTAATCCAAGTTTAGTTTGTATACTAACCAACAAAAAAATCATCAACTTATAACTTTCGCCCCCAAACTTCTTCACCCCAAACCACAGATGTTAGATCTATTTCTGGTCTTTTTAATATAATTTAAAAATATTTCAAATCGTTTTAACAAAATTGAAATAGTATGTATTTATTAGTAGATTTTTCTCAGAAAGCAATCCGTGTTTTCAAGCCGTAAATTAGAAGCTATTTAGTCTACCTCATAGCCAACTGATCCTGCCAGCTAATAATGAAACGTAAAACTACTGGCCCTCACTTCTTTTAATTTTCTTCCATATTAATATCCATTTCAACATTATCTTGTATAATATAGTTTTTTACCATGTTTTTATTTCTTTTAAGTAATTACGGCGTTTCTGCAGTAGTGCTTACGTGCAGACTGAGCCTGACTTGAAAGATTTTCTACTCATAGCTTATAGTATTCCCATGGAATCTCATCGACTACGAACGAATGCGTAACGTTCCGAAATATGCTAGGCTGGTGCATGGCCTTCTGAGGTCTTGCATTTTTTTAATAGAATATAACCACTTATTTACAATTGTATAAACTAGAGAATCCCTACAATGACGGTATGTTAATTGAATATCCTAATGAAACTAGTACTTAAAAATAATTTTATGTCATTAAGTGAACGGGGCGGTAAATTCACTCCCCTGGTGGTAAGTGATACGCCTGACCTTGACATATGCAGTACATTAATGTAGTGAATTATTTTCGTCAACACTAGGCCAGTCACCCGATTCGACAGATGTTAAGTCTCATGTACCTGGTAATTTTATTAGATAAAGTTCCTTCATCCCGAATCACAGCAGTTCATAACACTTTTATTTCTCGGGATGATATCTAGCACAGTACTGGTACCAACCTTAACGTCTCAGTCTCGAGTTACCACCTAATTACAAAGATTGTAAAATAGATACCGATTTTAATACGTCGTAAAAAATGTTAATGAGAACTGTCAGTGAGCCATGCAAATACATATATTAATATTATAATTCAATTAATAGCAGTGATATGTTTTCATAGTTATTACTTACGTACGAACATATTGTTATGCAAACTGGTACAATCGTTAATCATATCAAATTCTTATATTAACATCAATAAAACAAACATTTTCTATGTTTATTATAGTTAGCACGTTAAATTATGTATTTTGCAAGTCAAACTATTGTTTCCTGCGCGTCGAGTTAGTTACTTATAATTGTGGGTACCAATATTACTGGTAATTAACGAGTGTAAACAGGTGCCACTGAAGGTGTGGTTTTGTGGCATAAGAAAAGCGATTAATGGATATTTTATATTTAATTTCCTTACGTTAATTTTGTGCGCCATAAACTAATATGATGTAGGTTAAAATTCTCACTCGTACAATATCTACAATCGATAATAATAAGGCGATTTTAATAAATTTTGGTAGGAAGTTCAATGACACCTGAGATAAACACATACGCTACGTTGAATTGCGAGAGATCAATTTAAACCGCAGGTAATACCGCAGGGCACAGCTAATTGTCTGTTCTTAGTATAGGTAATTTAATTTTTTTATGTAAATAAAGTAAAAAAACCATCAGCATCATCATCAGCTCATTAAACGTCTCCACCGAGGGGCACGAGCCCACCCTTATAGGGTGATTAGGCCTTAGTCGTCCACGCGGGCCCAGTGCGGATTGGTTGACTTCACACACAACCTTTGAATCTCTTCGCAGGCGTGCATGAAGGTTTCCTCACGATGTTTTCCATCCCCGTAGGAGCGTCAGATAACGTAAATATAATTTCGAAAAATCAAATTCGGAACTCTTGTCGTCCCCAATATAATTATGTGAATGTAGTGGATATTTGTTTATTACCCCCGGGTACAACCCCGGGTAGTACAAACTTTTTGTGCACGAATATGTCTGTTTGAAGTGGCAGTTTTTATTTAAAAGGTACTAACAGTATATATACACAACATTGGACAACATTTAGTTAAAGGTTAAGTCTGGTACATATACCCTTTATAGGCGTTGTAAACATTATAATAACAACACATGAGATAAAAACTAAAAATGAAATAACAATACTAATCAGAAACACAACAATACTGGGATCACTTACCAACCTCGAGCAAGGCATTTAGTAATTTACTCGAGGGTGACAGAATGGTCCATATAACTTTGAACCTAAACACCGACAGAAAATAAATCTAACAACTTCCGTCTGAAGCTAGGCAAGGAGTCGTGAAATATATCAAGTTCAATATATTCTCTACAGCATCTGGCAAGAGGAGCGTGATCTACCAAATTTGTTCTAGCTGGAGGTAAAGTGAATAATTTTCTTAATTGGATGACGAGGTAAGCGAGCCGGAACAGACAACTTTACAATCTCAATCAGTTCTTGGCATTTTAGTTTTCCGTTATTAATTTGTGCAAAAATACTAGGTCCAGGCTAAGTCGACGCTGTCGAAGAGTGTCCATTTTAAAAAATGACAACCTAAAGTTATATGGGGATCTATGAGATATACCTGGGGATGTAAACGCAAGGTATCTCGTGAACGCGCGCTGAATACTCTCTAAGCGCTGGGAGTTAACAACATATGTTGGGTTCCAAGCCACACTTGCGTATTCCAATTTTATGAGTACTAGAAAATTTAAATCCTTTGGCGTTTCTTCTTACGAATCCTAACATTTTTGCTGCCTTTGTTACAATGTTGTTTACATGAGAGGTGAACTTAAGCTTTCTATCCATGGCAACACCCAAGTCCTTAATTACTTCAACCTCAGTCAAAGCTTCATTGTTTATGGTGTATGTTGAGGGTAAAGGATATTTTTTTTAGTAAATTTAATATGAAAACATTTACTGACATTCATTTCTTGATGTCATACTTAAATTAAACACGCTTATTTATAATTACCATGTTACATATACAAACTTTGAAAATCAGCACAGTTGTTAATTTTATAAATTATAATGTCATTCTGGTTATTAAATTGGTTTATTAACGTAGTGTGCTGAACTTATACTGTGAATTGTGATAGCGAAAAATGGTTCTTAAATATGGATGGTAACATTTTATATTTTTATCGAAAGCTTTAAAAGCATTTGAGATGCAAACAAGTAGATTTTGAGTGCTTTATATATAAATAAATTAGATCAAGAGCGTCGGTGGCTCGATGGTATGGACTGTCGCCCTCCTACCGAGAGGGCTGAGGTTCAAATCCCGACACGTACCAATGTGTTTTCGAATTTTCGGAAAATATATGTACGTTATCCGACGCTCTTAAGGTGAAGGAAAACATCGTGAGAAACCTGCGAAGAAATTCAAGGGTTGGCGTGAAGTCGTCCAACCCGCACTGGGCCCGCGTGGACGACTACGGCCTAATCACTCTGTACGGGTAGGCTCGTGCCCCTCGGTGGGGACTTTCAATGAGCTGATGATGATGAAATAAGATTAAGGTAGACCGTAGACATTTTAAGGAACATATTTCCTGAGCAACAAAGAGTAGAAGGTACAACGGAGAGTAATAAAGGAATCAATAGTGCATTAAATTAGATAAAAGTAGGTACTTTTATAATTGTTATTAATAATTAATTAAATTCATTAATAGTAAAATTTAATACTTTCTAGCAAAATTAATAAATGAATTGTGTTTACTAGGTTATTACTTATTACTAAATTATTTAATAGTAAAAGGAATTGTTTTGAAACCACTTGTACTTTGAGGGAAGTAAAACAACAATTGCAGGGGATCCTCACCAGAGGCGGTGGTCAAAATGGTCAAGGCTTTCTAGCCGATGGTCAATCTACCAACCATCGGCTACAGATTTCTTGGTTTAAATTAATTTGATAATTAAGTACCCAAACATTCCGGTGTCATTTATGAAATTTAAAGGTTTTTTTTATTCCATAACTGAACGGGATGCTCAGTTCGCTCACCTAATAGTAACGCCTGACCATGACATCAACCATGTTGAAGGAAATTAATAACAGTAGGTTTTTTCCGTTAACACTGCTCTGCGCATAACACCCGAGACAACATAAATTAGGTGTTTAATTATACCCGGTAATTTTACTCGCTACAGTGCTCACATCCCGAAACACAGTGCAAAAGACTCCCTATTTTACGGGACGATATCTGGCACTGCAGTGGTACCTATCTAGACGACTCAGTACCATCTACCACAAATAATATAACAAATTAGCTCTGACTTATGATTGTACCTACAGCGGGAGATGATTTGAAGTGTGTTTTCTAACCTCCAAGAGTGTTCTCTAAATGAATATGGGACAAGCCCATCTTAAGCTTTTAATTATAACCCATTTGACATTTTTATACTAAGTATTATGACACCGGTTAAAATGCACCTGGTCTCCGTCAATTATTGTACAATTTTTCCTGACACAATCAGTGCAATACGTACTTATTGTTTTCGATATAATGGATGTTTTTCTTTTTCAGGTTTTTGTTAATAATGTCTGCATGTGCTGCTATTGAATACATTGATAAACCGCATATTGTATTCATAATGTGCGACGATTTAGTAAGTAACAAAGTTAATAATAAAACAATATTTCTTTGTGTATTTTGTCTGGTAAGCCATTATTAAAGTTCATATTGAAATGTTCAGAGCCTAGCCTTAAATGCGATTATCTACCTACACAGTAATTCATATAATATTAAAAATAAGACTTCTTAAATTAATTAAATATGTTCATCATAATACCAGCCTAATAATGTCGACGCTGAACGAAGGCCTACCCTGTTGCCTCTTACGGAGTCTGATCCACAGCAGTCAACGCCTATCTGCTACCCGCTCTAAAACTAAGTCCATTTAGTTTCGCGTCTTTTCTGATGCGGATGCCACTAACCACAAGGATGCCACTCGAGAATCCTTCCGACACGAAGTCATTGCTTTGGTGAATACATACACCTTTGGCGTAACACCATCACAAATCAAAGATTATGTTTGTTATTGGTTCTCATTTCCTGCAGAAAAATCATTCAATTGAATTCCGAAAATGAGATACAAAGTATACATCCTAACTAGTGACGTGAAGTTTCTTAAATCACCCTATCTTGTACTTACTGCCTTACTGTTCCTTTAGCCCGAATCACAGTTATCCCAAAAGCATAGTAACTGGTACCTAAACATGGAGAAAAAGGATATATTGAAATAACCACAGACATCCGAATATACAATTAGACTGGACAAGCCGCCAAGTTTATAGGCAGTCCCAGTGTCGCAATTTCTTTTCGGTTCTTACCTGTGAAAAGTTATTATATTTCTTGGTAAATTTACTGAATCATTGCGATGATGGCATGTTACAATTGCACAGGATGGCATTTTAAAAAAAAAACGGTAATTTCTTCTAATATTCGTGCGTCTTGGCTCGTCTCACAGAGCGTAAACTGGCAGCCAGTGTATGCTCGTTGAGCTTACATTTGTCGCACTTTATACGCGGCTTGCCCCATCTCCTGTATTGGGAAATCTGTGGAAATAACCATACAGATCATTATATTTAACGGTGGCTTAAAAACAAAATTATGATTTATAGGTACTTTTTATTGCTTGCTACCAATCCGCATGTGCTGTTGCAATGTTGGTAATCTAAAATATGGCCTTATCCTTTTATGATTAGGTGTCGGACTTGAACATTAAGGATATATTTTTTGTCAGTAATACTTGAAAAACTTTATCGAGACGTTGTTTGATCTAGACTAAAAATAAACTCTGCATTAATTACAGGGATGGAATGATGTCAGTTTTCACGGCTCAGATCAAATATTAACACCTAATATAGATATGCTGGCTTACCAAGGCGTGATAATGAATCAATACTACACTGACACAGAGGGAACCCCATCGAGGACTGCGTTTTACACTGGCAAATATGCAATGCGTCTTGGTAATATATGGTTATAAAATTTAAGCAACGTATTCATATTCTCATATGAACTACTTGAGAGCAAAAAAAATTAGACTTTAAAAAATATAACAATATTATGACTCATTTTCTTGATTATACAAATTAATAACTAATTTTAACATTTTCAATAATAAATTTTCGATAATAAACAAGTGCGGCTTTAATATTTGGTCCACTACCTATAAGAACTTAATGGTTATCAGTAAGTACTAGGAGAAATCATGTTTAAAATTAAACATTAAGAATTTAGACTGTTTAAAGCAAATATCATATCTTATACAATATATTCGAAAAGTCCTTGTAAATAATAATTTCTATCGCATCATTTCAACTGCAGTATTACATTTCAGGTAACCAAGGTGCATCTATACGATCGTCTGAAGACCGTGGAATACCGATTAAGGAGCGACTATTACCAGAGTCCCTCCAAGAATTAGGATATGCAACTCATTTAATAGGAAAGTGGGGCGTTGGAAAATCCAGGTTATACTACCACCCCACCAATAGAGGATTTAATTACTTTTACGGCTTCTTGGGCCAGGCAGTGGATTATTTTACCTACAACGCAATAGAAGTACGTATATAGTTTGGTAATCATGATTGAGGATAATCTTATAAACGATCCTGGGGCTCAATGGGGAAACCACACTGCTACGAGTATACAATATACATACTTAGCAAATGAAATGCAACCATGAGATATTTATGCATGTGACAGTCCCATAAGATCAGCGTAATAAGCTGACATTGGGGGGTACTTGACGGGACTTGAACCTGAACCCACACATAAAGCATAAGAAAAATAAATAAAGCATTTTAAAACAAAACTTCATTATAATGATATCCACTGTTCACACAGCGCCGTCTAGTCCCAACTTAAGCGAGGAGTTTGGGAGTATGGGTAACAACGGATAACCATACTTATATACTTTATTTGGTCAATGTGTGATTGACATAACATATATAGAAACACCCAGGCCAATACAAATAATATTTATCGCGCAATTACAAATATTTACAAGTAGTTGGTAGACTCGGTACTGAGTCGTCTAAGTAGGTACCATCGCAGTGCCAGATATCGTCCCGTGTAACAGAAGTGTTTTGCACATCGGGATGAGGGCACTGTAGCTAGTGAAATTACCGGGTTTAAGAGACCTAACATCTGTTGTCTCGGGTGTCGGGCGCAGTACGGCATAGATAGAGAATAATAACTGTCTATCAGTTGTTGGTGTCAATCATTGCCGCTCTGTCATGGCCAGGCGTATCAATTACCATCAACTGAGCGTCCTGCCAGTGTTGTACATTTTGTAACAAAAAAAAACATGTTTATGCAAACAAATGATTGTACTGCCCGGGGATCAAATCCTACTGGAAACGTAGCCCACGACACTTCAAAAAATAATTACGGTTTCAGATTATAAAGAAGCACATTTTATGGTCTTGATTTCTTCGATGGCATGGAACCAATTGAAGATCAAAATGGTCATTTAACAAATGTGTTGACCGACAGAGCTGTGGAAGGTATAGTATTTAAAAAAAAATTGAGATTTCATTTAAATATTATTTACATTAAATTTTTGCAAACATCTTGCTGGATGAATATATGAATCCATGTACCTTACAAAATTATTTAATAGTATGTCTAACAATTGTATGTATGCTAAATTCACTAGCACACAAAAAGGGACATTTCAAACAGAAAACCAACTTATATAATATCGAAAGTTAAAAATCAACACTGTTACACCAATGATGACTCTATATTTTGGAATGTTTGACAGAGATTCATTAAGTCAATAGTTCAAAAGAAAAGTTTCAATTTTAACACAGAAAAAAGGAGTTTACTAACTTTTATTTACAAAAAGAAATTTACAAATACCTTAACAGTAGTTCAATTCAGTATAATTTCAACACAGGTTTATAACAAATAATATTTAAATATGTCGTTGAAGGCAATACATTTCACGTTAAAGGTATCATAGAAGACAAGATAAAGAGTCCTAAAATACGTGTTTCTAATAGTCATTTTATAGAACTAAATTTAATTAACGTAACGTAACAAACTGGTTCACAAGCCAAAGCTATCATTCCACCTGTAATGTTCTATGCATTTTCATAAATCAAACAATGGTATTTCCTTTTCAAATATAATTATTTGTTTATTGCAGTAATTCGAGATCACAATACGTCTGTGCCACTTTTCCTACAAATATATCTCATGCAGCTCCGCATTCCGGTGGGGCCTTGACTGATATTCAGCCTCCGCTGGATTGCATCAAAGAGAATGATCATATAGCACATCCACTCCGAAGGGCATTTGCAGGTATGTACAACACACACATAATATAATTATGTATTACTTAGAAACCTGCATATTTATTTTGAATAGCTCGTAACTTATTTACTGGAAATATACTTTAAAAGGTTATGTAATTTTATAAACAAATCTAAACTTTCAGGTTTAGTGTCCAGTCTAGATAAAAGCGTGGGGCGCATCATATCAGCTTTAGCCGAAAGACAAGTCCTTCATAATACTCTTATAGTTTTTGTGTCTGATAATGGAGCTCCTACGGTAGGACCTTCGCAAAACTTTGGTTCGAACTATCCATTAAGAGGAGTAAAAAGTACTCCTTGGGAGGGGTCGGTACGGTCTGTGGCAATAGCTTGGCACGCTAAGATAGCTCCTAGAGTATTTGATGGGCTTTTTCATGTCACAGATTGGTATCCAACCTTGGTAAATGCTGCTGGTGGGGTAGTACCACACACAATTGATGGTATCAATCAGTGGAATACCATTCAAGGCTTAGAGGAAGCAATCATACGAAATAATGTACTTATTGCAATTGATGAACAGAGAGGATGGGCTTCATTTAGAGAAGGCGATTACAAAATAATTGTCGGTGACTTAAATTCTTACCTAAGCAACTACTACGGGAACGACTTGAAGAGCTTAAAAAGAAATCCTCCTTTGTATGACAATATTATTACAGTGCGAAACGGCCTACGTATTCAAAGAAACTCTAAATCTAGAATTAGATATTGATTCAGCGTATATCAAAAGGAATAATTTAACAGATCTATAGTAAAACAGGATCCAGAAAAAAAAATATGTGTGCCAAGTATAGGTAAATATAATGAATATATTTTAAATATGAACTTAAAAAAAAGGAGGCTCTTGTAACTCTGTGTGACTCGCTCCGTTTTAGAGATTATCAAAAAGTTGAACAAGTTTCAGGATTCAATCTTTTAGTTAGTATTAATTGATTTAGTTAATTATAAATGTTTCTGCCATCTGAGCTCATAATTAACCGGTAAAGTTGTGAATAGGCTGTAAAAGAAAAACATGGACTGCGGTCTTAGCCTTTATATTTTAATTAATTAGAATAAAAAGCAGTCTCTGTTAGTCAATCGTCAGTCTCTTTTTTCGTCGAATCTTAGTCAGAGTCTTGGTCAGTCAAATACCAAAAAGTCCGTAACAGCGGCCATAAGCAGTTGTCAAGAAAATAAAGATATTGATTTAATATACTGCTATTTAATTGAGTATTTTATATTTTTAAATAGGTATGCCTTTCAAATTATGTCTTTTTCTGTTTATTATTATTTTTAGTTTTACTCTGATTGACCAATCGTAGTCGCATGCCAGCCATAGATCTCTACTATTTAGCAGTAGATGTCCTTACCTCATCATCCATAAGCGACCTTTTGCAAATCGTCAATGTTTTAACTAGTTCAAAAAACATATTTTAACTCAAAAAACCTTATTTTTCAGCCAAAGGTTGCCTGTTCAACATAAGCGCTGACCCATTAGAATTGGAAGATTTATGGCACTCTTCGCCGGATATAGTGAAACATTTGACTTTGAGATTAAGATCTTTGTGGGCCGATTTACGCCCAAAAACTCCGGCTAAATCAGATATAAGAGCAGATCCCTCATTACATGATTATGTTTGGTACCCATGGATAAGGAATGATGAGGTACTGGAAGAACCTTCGTTGTCATTACCACCATTTCCATTACATGTTTCAGTCGGAGAATTAAAATATCTGGTGGATTTTAATTTAAATGTCTTTAAAAATAATTTGAACACTTTTATATCAACTATGGGAGAAAATATTGTCAAAAGTGTTACTGGGTTGTTTTCATTATAGGTCAGTGTTTTTAACTGTATATTTATAAACTTTTATTCAATAAATGTTTATAATAATTTCAATGTTAGCCTTAACAGCTGTTTTAATGAGACAATGCAAAATGAAAATTACTAAATAGCAATCCATACTAATATTATAAATGTGAAAGTATCTTGTAAGTAGTAGTTGGTCTGTCTATCTATCTGTCTGTCTGTCTGTCTGTTTGTTACGCTTTCACGCCTAAACGGCTGAACGGATTTTATTGAAACTTGGTATGTTGATAAAAGGTAACCTAGAATAGGTTTTAGGCTACTTTTTGTCCCGATTTCACCCCCCACTTCCCTAAAATGGGAGTTGGAAGTTTGTATGGAACATTCCGCAATTTTTGTAGTACGACGCTGAATTTGGGTATGCGGACTATTTGTCAGAAATGAAAAAACATGCCATATTTTTTTTAAATCCACCCCCAACCCTTTATATAAGGGAGGAAGTATCATATCCGACTATTCGCAGTTTTTAAGGTAGATTTTATTGAAACTTGGTATGTTGATAGAAGGTAAACTAAATAGGTTTAAGGCTACTTTTTGCCCGTTTAACCCCCACTTCCTAAATGGGGGTTGGAAGTTTGTATGGAACATTCCGCATTTTTTAGTACGACGCTGAAATTGGGTATGCGGACTATTTGTCAGAAATGAAAAAATGTTTAAATTTGGGGGATCCTTGTATGTATAGAGTATATAATAAATGTATGTATATTTTTTTTTCAAAATTGAATTCAAAACCTTTAAAGTAGGGGGGATTCCTATGAATAGTGATATATATGAATATTATATATATTATATTTTATTATTTTTTCGAAATGGACCCCAAAATCTTTCAAGTTGGTGGGTTATCACAGTTTACAAGGTAGAAAGCTCAAAATAAGTATGAGGACTATTTGTTACGAATAATAAATTCATATTTAAGTTTTTGCAAATCGCCCTTGAGCCTTAAAAAAGGGGTAATTTAATTTGTCTTTTCCCAGTTTTTAAAGTGAAAAGCAAAAAATTGGTATGCGAAGCGATAGAAGAAGCAGTGTTGCATGTTAAAATTATTCTGTTTAGTTACAGGATAGTGAGGCATGTTATCCGAATTTAACGCGGGCGAAGCCGCGGGCAAAAGCTAGTTGTATTTATTCTGATCACCAATGCGTAGAGGTGTGGAAATTCGGTTCAATAAGTCTAGATGCAATGTTTGATAAAATGGGGGAAGGCTGATTTACAGAAAAGATTTTGATCTTTTTTATGTGATTAGTGAAGATCAGCTCAGTCACCTCGTGGTTAGTGATACACCCAACCATGACAGAAGCAGTGTAGCAGGAAATTAACAACAGTTAGAAGTAATTATTTTCTGTCCATAGTGCTAAAGCTTTTCGAAACCCGAGTTTGTTAAGTCTTATTGCGAGATGATTTGTCACAACCCTAGAAAACAACTAATACACGTGGTTCCGAAGCGCTATATTCTTCAGAGAGTTTTATCACCCTTCTTGAATAATAAAATGACAACGCATCTGGATCACGTCTCTGGTATTGTTCCTGGTGGAGAGCTCTACTAATCTAATGCCCTAAGGACGGGCTGTCTACCACGGTAATGTCGGCAATGTAAAGATGGTTGCTCCCAAGTGGTTTTAAGAAACTCACCCCCCCACCCTGTTCTGCTTAATAAGGTCCCAAATGAACCTTGTATTGAAACCGCGGAAGTCCATGAGATCAAATTTTCGTATCCACTTGGAGAGAGCCTAATATTCTGGCTGAGATGTGAGATGCCAACTTCTGAGAGCATCTCGCGTCTCAGCCAGAATATTAGGCTCAGCCTTTCAAAGCATCTATGAAGGACAATTCATTTGTAACTTTCTTTATTTAATAAAACTATAAGAAGTGTTTATGTGTACTCGTTGTTTGCTACGGTAAACACTACCTCAGTCGTGCATACTCGAGTTGGCAAATTATCCTTTTTAACGCCACCGGCTCGATCAAAGGGTGTCGGGGACCTCGTCAGCTCCAAATTTGCTCACTGGGTGATTTATTTTTGGTTTCAAACCATCGCCAACTTGAAATATAATCATATTCTAACTAGACCACGAGTTAGGTTTTTTAAATTAATTGGACGTTAAATGGACTGATGAAGATGAATCTTTATTTTAGGTAGGTATGTTGTGCCCATACAAATTCAGAAGTTAACATAATCAACAATATTCATATAAAATTAAAATTAGTAAATAACATCGAGTAAAATTTGACATTTAATACATTTCAAATTCAATTCAAGAAAGTAAAATATATATGGGTAAAAATAATAATGTCAAAATGATTACAGAATTAATTTATCCCACATACGAGTACTTCTGGGTAACAAAGTTCTGTATTTTATAAACCACATTTTACACATTGTTTCCTTCCGTGACGTTGCTTAATAAATTGAAATGTAGATACGATAGGTAAGTTATTTTGGATTATCAAAAATCAGAATTATTGTATATGCAATGCGGTTTTTTTTTGGTAAATTAAAATCGACCATTCCAAGTACCTTGTCGAATCCAATTTAATTTAATTTCAAGCTTTACAGACCTTCAAGAACTTACATGAAATGAGAAGTGAAAATTATCTATATATAAAGTAGATACGCCACCTATACCTCAAAATTAACCGCCAAAGAGAATACACTCGTCGGCTCTTTGTTTAGGTAAATGTACGCTCATTCGAAATATATGCATGTGTGATGCTGCATTTGGAACACTTTTTCAGTTGTTTTGTGAACATATCACTAATCTTTACTTTTTACATCATTGGCGTGGCATAATAGGTTCCCCCCTGTATATCCCTTCATTTTCTTTATACCGCTTTATTTAATGAAATTTTTAATAATACACAAACAACTTGCTGCTGTTTATTTTATTTTTAAAGTACTTTTACTTGGACTCTTGTATGAATAACGCACAAGTTTAATGCACAGTTCGGAATGCGATACTATTTTGACCTAAGTATTATAAAAGTTCTGCTATACTGCCTCCGTGGTTTAGTGGGCGTTCAACTTTGATCGATGCGTAACCTGGTCAGGAGTTCGAATCTACGGAAACGGTATTTTCTGCGATTTTACTAGTTTTGATAGGACATTGCAGGCTGAATCACCTGATTGTCCGAAAAGAGAAATGATTCCGTGCTTCGTCGCGTCGGTCCCGGTATCAATTATGGTAGTCGTCACCCGCAAATTGTTTTTGGGGTCAAACGTACCTTTGAATAGCCACTTTATGAGGTTCATCTGTTTCAAGAATTGTACAATTTGAACACACTAATGTGAACACAGAAAAATCCAAAATGTTTTTGCATTAACTTACCGAAATGGGGAAATCATTGAATATTTATCGCCGCTACAAATTTGGCTTGATGCCAGGTTTGTTGCGTTACTAAAAACTTTATATAACATTACCTATACTGAGCTAATGATGCATCAGTTCTCTTCCAATTTTTTTTTTTTTTAGTTTCATTTTGCATTGGTGTTGTAAAATTTGATTGCATGTTTTTTCTATGTTTTTGTTTTCTTCCTTTTTCGTATGTGTTTTGTATTTATTTGAATTAATTACGAAATTTTTGTGTTGTTATTAATTTGTGTGTGTTTCAGTGTACAATATAAATGTTTTATCTATCTATCTATCTATCAATTTTAAGTTAACATTTCTTCAGATGGTACTCTGTCGTCACGAGGTAATAAATGTTCTATAAGCTGCTGCTTTTGAGCTAAGCGAAAATAACAATGTTGAAATAATGAGGGTTTGAAAGGTGTAATGCGCTTACTATTTTAATGATAAACAAAATATACCATAATTCCACCATCACCAAGGTTATAATAAGTTTGTCTTCTCCATCTATTAGATACTTAAGTATAACTTAATTAACCAAGACTGCCACGGTACCCTGACACACATAAGGTTTGCCCGGTGAAAAAGATATCAGATTCTCATGGAGAGCCAAGCTTCTGAATCTACACGGCTAGACTATGTGTAGAGTCTAGCCGTGTAGATTCATTCACCCTTACATCCACAAATTCTACTTAACAGTAAATATGTAAGACTTCGCCGTTTCGCTACCGTCGTGGAGGATCCGAATATTTAGTTCGGATCAGTAAGTAATGCCAAGCCATACATATTTACTGATATGTAGAATTTGTTGAACTAAGGGTCGGTAGAGTTAGGCCGTACAGATTCAGTCAAAGGCTTGGCCTCCACAGTAGCGTGCATAGATTATTAAGTAGGGTATGCAAAGTGAGTGACACTTATCGCAAAAACATCATAATTTACATTTTTGACAAAATGAGTGCTGTTGATAACAGCAAGATCGCCTGCAGTTCCAAATATGTAGAGAAAAATGGGAATAAGTGGGAATCATTTAAAATTGTCGATTTTCCGGGTTGTCTGGACGCACACGGTATTCACTGTGTGTTGGTGTGTTATTTGCATATATGGAGTGCACGCCACTTGGCTCTCCATGAGATCTATTAATCATTTTCACGGGCAAACTTATGTGGTGTCAGGGTCGTCTTGCCAATATTTGTCAAGAAATGTTTTGGATGGATTTCAATTTCTTTTGTAAGGTACTGGGCAGTCTTTTTAGGGTAATTTTATTGAATGTTATTATATGTTTCGTTTGGATCGGTCCGTGTGGAAATCATTACGGGAGCCTACGTTCAGCATTGTACTTTTTAGGGTGTAATAATGGTGATGATAATCCTCGCTTACTATAATCGTATACATTTTTTACCATAATGAGTTTCATCTTACTTTCTGACCACCTTCCGACCGTTCAATACAAAAGTCTAAAACACTTCTACTTGACGCAATGAAATCTGCACTGCAGTGGTACCTACCTAGACGATCTCATTACTGAGTCTAACACCTAGTTATAAAGTAGTGATGATAATGTATATTTATAATGGGATCATAAAAGTGGATCCTTAATAAGGTTATATTATCACATTTAAACTTTGTGTAGGGAAAACATAGCTGGTGCGAAAAGCGAAATGAAGTTCTCTGGTAGCCATAAACCAAAGCGCCCGAATCGAGCAAAGATGCGAAAATACGTCAATGCTAAAACCAAAACAGAGACACTTTCTCAGAAATTTTGAAGGCGAAGCTTCATCAATAAAGTCAAATCAAGTTTAACCCAAACTAATTACATAATTTTTTGAAACTACTTAAGTACATTGTAGTTATTTTTAAATCAAATCGTCTCAATTCTTCTTCTCAACATATCGCAGTCCACAGCTGGCATAGGTCACCCCCATTTTGCCCCCATATCCCGATCCTTCGCTTTTCAATCGTCTCAATGTTTAACAAAAATTGCCGACGATTTTATATGCTAATGATACAATAGGTAGAAGTATAGTTATACATTCCGGATTTGGTAACAATGGGTCGTAATGTGTTCCTGTCACGTTTGAAGTCCGACGGTCTCAGAGCGGTAACGAAACGGCAGGTAGTTTTTACTGGTTACCCGACTCTCTCGCCTAACGTCTTTTTATCGTTATAAATATTGAATGGATTAGATTTATTGAAATAATTACACACATTAACGCCTTGAACATCAGGAAACCAGACATAAAGAAAATCTATTTTCTGACGCCTTAAGTGGTCATTGGTGTTCAAAGGGTTAATAAACATTGCATTTTGCTTACATTCTAATTAGAAATTACCCCGAGTGCTTTTGTTTGGCAGATTGAGATAAATTATTTGTTAGCAGTCAGTTAATATACAAAAGCTTGAGAACAATATCATGCAGTACAAATATCAATATACATATATGAATAAGACTATATGTATTGAGTAAGGCCTTTTTTAATCAGAAATGCAATATTTTTTTTATATGTACCTATGTATAATCGTGGTAGACCAATTGCATAAAAGCAAGTTTACCCACTCAGATATCAATCGTCTTAAAGTCTCATGAAGTAATCGTGTGCTCTCTAGCATTACCACCTACCTACCCTCCCCTACTACCTTTTTATTTACATTAACGCACTTTGTTGGTACCTACTTTTAATCTACATAGGGTGAAATCGAGAACATTGGCTTTTTTTTTCAAATAAGAACCTACTCGTGATTGTGTTTTCATCCATGTTCATCCACCAAATATGAGGCAGGTAATTATTTTTGAGGTATGATTCACCTAATTGTAAGTGACAACGCCACCCGTGAACATTCGTTAGACCATAGTTCGCAGAAATGCGTTAAAGGCTCTCTAGGAAGGCTCTTTAGGAAAGAGTACGCTCTTTTTTAATGCACCATTCCACAGATTTAACGTATGGGGCATAAATATTGGCCAAATTGGCCTGTGGGAAACTTCCAATCATTCAGTTCATGAGTAAGAGGAATATGCTTGAACAACATATCGAAACACCAGAAAATGTACAAACAATCCCTGTAAAATATCAAAAATTTGTAATTGTGATCCCTAATTAGGTTACATTCTTTTGTTATGATTGTAAAAAAGAATGCGCTCCGTCAATGAAATCGCTTTTACTTTTAAACCGCAACGGTTTTAATGTCCGGTTTAGTAGGTTGACCAGTTTTTATGTAACGGGCGCGGGACGTGCGGAGTGGGAAGGGCTCGCTCACATCAACCATCCGATCCGGCATTCGCTGCTGTGTATTCGCTCGCACTGCGCGTCTCCAAATTTTCATGTTACGCGAGTGAGGAAACATTTTTTGTGCCATCCTTGGATTACTCGTGCATTAAACATGGGAGGACTCGTGTTATTATTTGTGTTGTGCCGGCACAGCGAGTGCTGATAGGAAAATGACGATCGCGAGAAACTTAGGGAAGACGCAGATCTTTCACAGGTAATTTACCTTCGCTGCAGCATTTTTATACGTTTACGTTAAATTTTAACTAAATTAAGTATTGTTATGAATAACACTTTTGTATTGAAGTGTATGTACAATAATTATAATTCCAATACTAAGGTAATGTAAGATGATCTTTCAAAGGTGTTATAAATGTTTTATGATGAGATTCATCACCGCTTAATATAATTGTTAGACCTACGATTATTTTTGTAATGATTTACATAATCCGTAACGTGGAAGCAGTTGTTCTTAATTACTCCAATGGGGATTTGTGAATGTAGCCATCTGTCGCTATTAAATAATGCACTGGTTGTGCACAACTATGCACATGAGTGTAAGTTCCAAGCATCTGCATACTTAAAATGTACTGTTACTTACGCAAATGTTCTCTGACTCAATTTTAGTTGTGCGACATTATTTGCATTTGGATTTGCGGAGTAAATTTAAGCAATGAAAATGCCTTTGTAAACCTGTACTGAAAAAATAGACAAACATACACATAAGTTGAATATGTGTTAAGAATATCTATTCTTCGTCTTCTATAATAAAAAAAACAATCGCAAAATGTGAGCAACAATAACGCCTGGACAAATATGAATAGCAAAAAGGGTGTTGGTAACAGATTCATGATTTCATGAATAGCACACTGTTCGGGTGGATTTTGATATGATTAATGTATATAGACCACATGTCGTGTACCACGTCTGCCCATTATGACCTATCCAATCACAAGAACATAACCAGAATGTTTGTATTAATATACAAATAAATAAACAAACAAAGTGATTCGTAATGATGCTATGCTAGTCAAATTTATACAAATCTTTTCTGAGTAATATTATCTCTACTGATGGCGATAAATGGAAATAAAATCTTACTACCTATACCAACTAGTGTATATCAGTAGAGACAGATGGAACAGAAGATTTAAGCTATCCCTACCGGTAGGGATAGCTCCAAAAACATTCTAGTATCAGTGGCGATATCATCATCATCAGCCCATCAAACGTCCCCACCGAAGGCACGATCCTACCTGTAAAGGGTGTATAGGCCTTAGTCGTCCACGCGGGCCCAGTGCGGATTGGCCGACTTCACGCCTTTGAATCTCTTCGTAGGCGTGCGTAGGTTTCCTAAAGATGTTTTCCTTCACAGTAAGTGCGTTGGTTAACATACATATTATTTCGAAATTTGAAAACACATTGGTACGTGGCGGGATTTGAACCTGCGCCCTCTAGATCGAAAGTCAACAGTCCACACCATTGACCCACTAATGCTTCATATAATGGGATATATCAGTAAGGATATATGGAAACGAGAATAATTTTAAGATTAATGAAATAATGACATACAATCTTCATCAAGATCGTCTTTTTATGTTGTTTACAAAATATAAATGCAATGATATTCCCTCAATTCAATGATATTCGGGAGAATAGCAAAATTGCGAAGTCAGCAATTTCTACAACAGGAAATTCTTGTTTGATTCATAAATAACGAATGTAATAACTATAAGCAAAAACATATTAACTCAAATATATATTTGTGTGTATGTTCCTATATCTAAATTGTCTGCTTGGTATTACTGATTGGATGTATTGATTTTTTGTAATGATTAATAACCTTTTCTCATCCATCCATGTTGTGTACACCTGTTATTGACAAACAAGAAATTTTGTTGTAAGAAAGTATTGTATCTTTGATATAATATGTTGGTGAACTTAAATATGGGATTCACTCAGATTCAACTTCCAAGAACCAAGCCATTAGTGCATGTTGTCAAGCGCACGAGTTTGTAGTAGAAATAGCGATTTCGTACACTTCAATAGTTAACAGACTAGTAATACGATGAAGTGACCGAAGAAAATTCGATGTTAACCCATTCCGAATCTTATACAAACTTTTAAATAAATAAATAAAAATGCATTTATTCCAAAAACCTTTTACCTTCGATTGTGTAGATTGCCAATATTCATAGAGAAAGGTGATATTCTCCTATGGCATATAACTTTTTCTAAGAATGATTATGGATCTTGCAATATAAGTGTAAGTTAACCGTCGAGTTCCAATGAAATTCAGACAAGTTATTAACTCCCTTATTTTAAAATTTTCATTTTCAAGTTCATACATTTAGTCGTCATCAAACTATTCTGTCCA